>OW240917.1:945964-960965 GCA_933207985.1 Pelobates cultripes
GATTGGCGACATGAACATCAACCGACGGATCCCCTTGGGAAGGGGAAACCGACGGAAGAATGGAAGGATGAAAGCCATAATTCAAGAAAAAGGGGCTAGAACGAGTAGAATCACAAACGAGATTGTTGTGTGCAAACTCTGCCCAAGGAATCAGACCAACCCAATCGTCCTGGTGTTCAGAAACAAAACAACGCAAATATTGTTCAATTTTTTGGTTGGTGCGTTCGGCAGCTCCGTTGGACTGGGGATGATAGGCAGAGGAGAAATTCAACTTGATGCCTAAGTGAGAACAGAAAGACTTCCAAAAGCGGGAAACAAATTGGGAACCTCTATCAGAAACAATTTCAGAGGGAATACCATGTAGACGAAAAATCTCCCTCGCGAATATCTCAGCTAATTCGAGAGACGAGGGCAGTTTAGGCAAGGGCACGAAATGAGCCATTTTAGTAAACCTGTCAATCACCGTGAGAATAACAGTATGTTTTTTAGAAACAGGCAAATCGACAATGAAATCCATAGCCAAACACGACCATGGTCTCTCGGGAATTTCTAAGGGATGCAAAAGTCCACAAGGGAGCGCGTGAGGTTGCTTAGTCTTCATACAGACAGCACATGCCCTGACGAAATCCCTTATATCCTTACGAAGGGAAGGCCACCAGAAATCTTTAGAAATCAGGGAACACGTTTTGCGTGTGCCGGGGTGCCCAGCAATTTTACTGTCATGAAAGCAATGCAGCAGTTCCACTTGGAGCTCAGGAGGAACGAAGTATCGATCCCCAGGAACAGGTTTGGGAGCTAGATGTTGTACTTTCTTGATCTCAGCAAGCAACGGCGAGTGTATCCTGACACAAGTGTTGGCAATAATATTACACTTGGGAACAATAGAAGACAAAGCTGCTTCAGACACCGTAGAGGGTTCATGTTGACGGGACAATGCATCTGCCTTAGAGTTCTTAGAACCAGGTCTATAAGTGAGCACGTAATTGAAATGTGTCAGAAACAAGGACCAACGAGCTTGCCTGGCGGACAAGCGCTTGGCCTCCCCTATGTAGGACAAATTCTTGTGATCAGTCAAAATAGTAACCGGGTATAATGTCCCCTCCAACAAATGTCTCCATTCCTTTAAAGCCATAATGACCGCTAACAGTTCCCTATCACCAATGTCATATCTACTTTCAGGCCCAGATAATTTCTTGGAAAAAAAACCACAAGGATGTAACGGTTTATCCAAACCTAGCCTTTGGGACAAGATAGCGCCTATACCTGTCTCCGAGGCGTCAACCTCGAGTAAAAAAGGCAAAGATGTGTCAGGATGAACTAATATCGGTGCTGAGGCAAAATGTTCCTTGAGAGTTTTGAAAGCAGAGAGAGCCTCTGTGGACCAAGTCTTGGTATCAGCCCCTGTCTAGTCATATTAGTAATAGGAGCAATAATAGAAGAGTAACCTTTAATGAAGCGCCTATAATAATTGGAAAATCCGATAAATCTCTGAATGGCCTTGAGTCCCCTGGGCAATGGCCAATCTAAAATCGATTGGAGTTTAATGGGGTCCATCCTAAATCCGTCTCCAGAAATAACGTAGCCAAGAAAGTTTATCTGAGATTGGTCGAAGCTACACTTTTCCAATTTGCAGTACAATCCATGTTGTAACAGTTTGCGCAGTACCCTTCTGACTTGTCTGTGGTGAGTCTCAATCTCTCTAGAGTGTATTAGTATATCATCCAAATATACTATAACGCATTCATGCTGAAATTCCCTAAGAACCTCATTAATAAGGTCCTGGAATACTGCAGGTGCATTGCAAAGCCCGAAGGGCATTACCGTATATTCATAGTGGCCATAACGGGTATTGAAAGCTGTTTTCCATTCGTCTCCCTGCTGAATTCTCACCAAGTTATAAGCTCCCCTCAAATCTAACTTGGTAAAAATCTTGGAGCCTTTCAGTCGATCAAAGAGCTCAGTAATTAAAGGAATAGGATAAGCATTTCTAACAGTTATCTTATTCAAGCCCCGATAATCAATGCAAGGCCGTAGAGTGCCGTCTTTTTTATCTACAAAAAAGAAACCGGCCCCGGCCGGAGAAGATGATCTCCTAATAAAACCTTTGTCTAGGTTTTCACGTATGTACTCCTCTAGGACTAAGTTTTCCTTAGTGGATAAAGGATATACCGTACCCCTCGGAGGCATAGTACCAGGTAGGAGTCTAATTTTACAGTCGAAAGACCTATGTGGAGGTAAAGTATCAGCCCTCTTTTTGTCAAAGACTGCCTTTAAATCCTGGTACTGTGATGGTATCTGTAAATCTGTAGGTTGGAAAGAGTTAACCGGGGCGTCAACCCTGCAAATTGGTGAGACTTTCTGCACACATCCTCTCTGGCAACCCTGACCCCAGGAGACTATCTCACCCAGTTCCCAGTCAATGATAGGGTTATGCTTCTTAAGCCAGGGAAACCCCAAGACTATAGGAACTGAAGGAGATGAGATCAGCATGAGGGATATTCTTTCCTCGTGAAGGATACCAGTGGTTAACTTAATTGGTATGGTTTCACGAAAAATCACAGGTTCAGATAATGGTCTACCATCTATGGCCTCAACGGCCAAGGGTGTATCCCTTAGCTGAGATGGGATAGAATGGTTAGTGACAAAGGCTTGGTCAATAAAGCTTTCAGCTGCTCCGGAATCTATCAAAGCCATAGCATTAAGTACTCCCCTTTCCCAAGCTAAAGAAACAGGTATCAGAAGCCTATGATCTTTATAATCATAAATAGAGGACAAGATAGAAACACCCAAGGCCTGTCCTCTTGAGAAACTTAGGTGCGAGCGTTTCCCGGCCGGTTAGGGCAATTTAGGCGTAGGTGACCTCTAATTCCGCAATACATACAAAGACCCTCCCTTCTCCTGTACTGTCTTTCCTCCTCTGAGAGTCGAGTATGACCTATTTGCATAGGTTCTGGGAGAGCTAAAGTAGTAGAATCAGAAGTCTGAAATGAGGGAGCTAGTCTTATGGAGGATCTGCGGGTTCTATCCCGAATATTCTGCCTCTGTCTCATACGTTCATCTATTCGGGAAATAAATGAAATCAGATCCTCCAAATTTTCAGGAAGATCTCTTGTGGCCACCTCATCTAAAATCTCATCAGATAACCCGTTCATAAATACGTCCATATAAGCCTGTTCATTCCACTTGACCTCTGCCGCCAAGGATCTGAACTCCAAGGCATAATCCACTAGGGTTCGGTTATACTGTCTAAGACGTAACAGTAGTCTAGCTGCATTGGCCTTTCTTCCTGGAGGGTCAAAAGCTCTCCTAAATGCAGCGACAAAAGCATTATAATTATAAACTAACGGGTTATCATTTTCCCACAGGGGGTTAGCCCATCTAAGTGCCTTGTCAATGAGCAAGGTAATTATAAATCCAACCTTTGCCCTGTCAGTAGGGTAGGCGTGGGGTTGTAATTCAAAATGAATACCTATCTGGTTTAAAAAACCTCGACAAGTGTCAGGAGCGCCGCCATAGCGTGACGGGGACGTAACACGGGAAGAAGTAGCCACTGTGGCTACCTCTAGGCCTGTACTTATAGGAGAGATAGATGGGGTACGCATCTCCTCTGAGTGACTACTAGGACGAGATAGCAATGCTTGCAGAGCTAGAGCCATCTGGTCCATTCTATGATCCATGGCCTCAAATCTAGAGTCAGGAGAACCGACCTGAGAGTTTGTACCTGCAGGATCCATTGGCCCTGTCGTAATGTCAGGATCGTGACAGGGATCCAACACGCAGAATACAAACAGGGGATAGGTACGTATACCGGACCTTAGAATGGCCGGACTAACGTAAGGAGAAAGCAAAAGAATAGTCAGAGACAAGCCGAGGTCGAGGGAACGAGAGATCAGGTAAGCGAGAGACAAGCCGAGTCAAAAGGACAAGAGAGGAAAGCAGGGTCAAAATACAAGCCGAGTCAGGAACCAAAAGACAATAGAGGTAATTGCACTGAGTGACCAGACTAGCTAGAACCACGACAGGGCAATGAATCATTCCACAGAACCCTTTTTTATACCTTGGCTCTTTAACTGTTGGCTCCGCCCCCAACGAGTCCTGATTCGTTGTTCGGCACTTGGTTGCCGTGATTGACGGGTCGGAACGTGATTGCCGTCATGACGTCGGCTACTGAGCGCCGCGTCATAAAAGGAGGCGGAGCTATCGCGGCCGGCGTGTAAACGACCGGGAGGAGTGCAAGGATCGGGTGAGTCAGCCCCCCTGGGAGGATGGACGTCTAGGTGTCTAACCTCCTCCGAGGTAGACACCAAAGGTACCCTGACAAACAAGAAGGCCACCACCTCGTGGTCATCCATAGGAATTGCGGCCACCCAGACAAACACAGAACACTGAGGTGGAAATTGCAAAGTAACAATTAGTCTTAACAAGCTCACTCCAGGGTTGTCTCCGGTTCGTGCGGCTGTTCGGTTCCCGAACCATATAGTCCAAATACACGAACGGAGACTTTTACATCACATTTTACAGAGTCCATAGTCTGTGGGCAGGCGGCTCCTCCAGCAGGCTCCTCCAGGAACTTGTGGCAAACTCACTTGAAAAGGGGAGTGTGATGAACTGAACCTCGTCACTGGTGATTGGAGGGGCCTGCTGGCCAGCCTCTTGCCAAAAGACTACAGGCCAAGTCAACGACTTTAAAGACCCATATTTTATTTCCCCTAGTTCGGCACTTCCATAGAACCGAACGCTAGCTCCCTGCTGTAGGAAAAGGTTACTGATTGCACAAGGTTTGATTTCCTGTTGGTAATTATAAGGTATTTGATTTGATTAGTAAGCTACTTGCTATTGATTGCTGTTTAGTTAGCTATTGTTTGCAAATAAGCAGAGGCCTACCCAGGTGTTAAACATTCCTAGTGGGTGTGGCGGAACCAACCTTGCCACTGTGCACTTGCCAACCTTGCCTGGTTGCTCACCTGCTCCCTTTAGACTATGGCCCGGCAGTTAAATCCTTTTATTTTCCCTGCTGAAAGGCTTATTCGTGCCTTTCTGCCGGGGTGTTCAGTAGATTCAATCTACAGAACAAAGTACAGAATGATGGACCACCTGGGAACTGGAGTGTGCCATCAATTGACCGCCCAGAAGCTGTGGTTAACCGCAGCTTAATTGACGAACGCTGGGTGGCCTTTGTTCATTTGCCGAACACGTGGCAGTGGCCATTTTAACGCCAGAACGGCCAGCGGTGTTCAGCGCCCAAACTATGGAACTGAAAACGGACACTTATTTGCGCGAACACCGCTGAGCCGCCAACCTCCTTACCTCTGCATTCGGTAGTGGAACCGAATGACTGTTCATTTGGTAGTTTAACCGGATGAACAGCATCACCCCAGATAGCTAAGCCATGGAGCCCATTCGTGTAACAAAAGACTATGGGAAAGACTTTGGCTCCATGGCGATTGAACTGTATGTATGGGATCTGAGCGCCATTCAGTAATAATAAAGCTATCTGGGGATATGTAGAATGTATGTGTTTTGTTAATTATTTGCAACAGTGGGTATTTTTGAGTCTTTTTATTAACATGTGCTCAATGGAGTTTTGCCATTGTCCTGGGAGATAATTGGATTACTTCCCAATTATCTCCAGGATAGAGAGGAGGGACTGTGATGCATTGTGGGTGTGTATGTCTGTGATTTGTTAATGGCCAATATGTTTCCCAGTCTTCCACCTGGTCCCCTGGGGGAGTGTCCAGCAGGTGGAAGACCTGCATAAAAGCCGGGCAGGTAGCCCTAGTAAATCAGTTCTGCTTGACCTTAATAACGAAGTGTCGTCTCGTTATTGGGGGAATTGGATTGTATGCTGATTGCCAGGAGTTGTTTGTGTGTTTCCTGTTCGGGAGTTGCAGGATTCGTGTAGTTTGCAGTTCGGGAGATTGGTGATTGCAGTAGCTGCCTGTGCATCTGAAAGGGGAATATCACCTAAACCGGTTTTAACCTCTTGTGTGCAAAACGGTCCATTACAATTGGTGGCAGCAGTGGGATCATTCCCACAGCCCAGAAGGACAGCTACAAGACAACACCAGTTTGTGGAGTCACAAATTGAGGGCAACGCTAGTACCTGTACAACGCCCCTATCTACAGAAGAAGCAACTTCGGCAAAGCAAGCATGGCACCCAGCTACACTCAGGAGGTGTTTGACAGAGAGCTTACATCGCGGCTGGCTTTCTTTGGACCCAACCCCCTGGAGAAATGCGTGCAGCTCGTGAGGAGACATGTAGAAGAGTACCTGCAGGTCATAGCAGATGTGGCCAAAAAGGAGTTACAGGGAGCCAAAGGTGTCGTCCTTCCTCCCCAGAGGCAGTGTGTGTTACAGGGAGCTGAAGGTGCCGTCCTTCCTCCCCAGCGACAGTGTGTGTTACAGGGAGCTGAAGGTGTCGTCTTTCCTCCCCAGCGACAGTGTGTGTTACAGGGAGCTGAAGGTGCCGTCCTCCCTCCCCAGCGGCAGTGTGTTACAGTGTGTTTTTGCCAATGATATACAGCAGGTTGCTTCCACACTGTCATTCTCTGAAGTTCTGCCTGTGACAGGCGGATGCGTATTAGGGACTTTAACTTGTGGCTTGGTGAATGGTGTCGGGAGCAAGGATTTGGCTTTATTTCTCACGGTAGCTCTGTTTGGAATGGATTAAAAGGTACAAAAAAGATGGTTTGCATCTTTCTCAAAAGGGAACAAATGTTCTCAGTGAGCAGTTCAGAGGTTTTGCTAGGATGTATTTAAACTAGGAGGGGGGGGCAAAAGGGTGATAAAACATCAATCCAATTGTCCCCCAAAGCAAGGACAGAAGGTGCCTGTAGCAAGTGTGTTAAAAAATGATAAGCTTAGAGTCATGTCTACAAATGCTCACAGTTTAGGGAATAAGATCCATGAACTTGTGGCAATAATGGCAACTGATAGTGTAGATTTAGTCGCTGTTACTGAGACATGGTACAATGAGAAAAATGACTGGGACATAGCAATACCAGGGTACTCTTTATATAGGAAAGATAGGGAAGGCAAGAAAGGGGGAGGGGTGGCCTTGTATGTGAAGGATAGCATAAAATCTAGCCTAATAAAAGTTAGTGAGGCAAACATAGAGTCCGTTTGGGCTACGTTAGAATTTGGTAATCACACAGTAACTCGTGTAGGTGTGATTTATAGGCCCCCAGGACAAATTGAAGAGTTAGATAATCTACTAGTTGAGGAAATAGCTAAAATGACAATGAAGGGGAAGTTATCATCATGGGTGACTTTAATCTTCCTGATGTAAATTGGAAAACAAAATTAGCTACTTGTGCCAGGAGCACACATATTCTAAACTCCCTACTGGGATTGTCTCTAAAACAAGTTGTTGAGGAGCCAACTCGTAAAGAGGCCATACTAGATTTAGTGTTAGCAAATGGAGATTTGGTATCAGATATTACTGTAGGTGAAAGTTTAGGATCCAGTGATCACCAGTCAGTGTGGTTTAATATAAGAACAGTGACTGAGTCATACCACACAAAAGCAAAAGTTTTAGACTTTAGAAAAACAGACTTTTCTAAAATTAGAATATGGGTAGAGGAGTCATTATCAGACTGGAGCAATTTAAATGGAGTCCAAGAGAAATGGGATTATTTAAAAGTTGCACTATTGAAGGCAACAGAAAATTGCATTAGGCTTGTCAGTAAAAGCAAAAAATTCAAGAAACCACTGTGGTACTCCGCAGATGTGGCCAAAATAGTTAAAACAAAAAGTTAGCATTTAGGAATTATAAAAAAACCCAGAGTGAGGAAGACAAAATGATCTATAAGATTAGGCAGAAAGAGGCTAAGCAAGTTATAAGAGCTTCCAAATCACACACACAAAAAAAGGGGGACAAAACTCTTTTTAGATACATAAATGAGAAAAGAAAAGTAAAACAAGGATTAGTTTGATTAAAAACAAAAGAAGGAAGATATGTAGAAGAGGATAAAGGTCTAGTTGACTGCCTCAATTAATATTTTTGTTCTGTATTTACAGATGAAAATGAAGGAAAGGGACCTCAGTTAAGAAAAAGGATAAATGAGTCATTTATTATACGTGAGTTTACAGAGGAAGAGGTTCTATTTCAACTGTCAAAAGTAAAGACAAATAAGTCAATGGGACCTCATGGAATACACCCAAAGCTATTAAAAGAGCTTAGTGGTGTACTAGCAAAACCATTAACAGATTTATTTAACCAATCATTGCTAACAGGAGTAGTCCCAGAAGATTGGAAGTTAGCGAATGTTGTGCCCATTTACAAGAAAGGTAATAGGGAGGAGTCAAGCAACTATAGGCCAGTAAGCCTTACTTCAGTAGTGGGGAAAGTGATGGAAACCATGTTAAAGGATAGGATTGTTGAACATCTAAAAACACATGGATTTCAAGATCAGAGACAACATGGGTTTACTTCAGGGAGATCATGCCAAACTAATCTTATTGATTTTTTTGATTTGGTAACTAAAATTATAGATCAGGGTGGTGCAGTAGACATTGCTTAGCTAGATTTCAGTAAGGCTTTTGACACTGTTGCACATAGAAGGCTTATCAATAAACTGCAATCTTTAAGTTTGGATTCCAATATTGTTGAATGGGTTAGGCAGTGGCTGAGTGACAGGCAACAGAGGGTTGTAGTCAATGGAGTATATTCGAAGCTTGGGCTTGTCACCAGTGGCGTACCTCAGGGATCTGTACTTGGACCCATTCTCTAATTAATTAATATTAATTAATTTTTTTATTAGTGATATTGCAGAAGGTCTTGATGGTAAGGTATGACTTTTTGCTGATGATACAAAGATAGGTAACAGGGTTGATGTTCCAGGAGGGATAAGCCAAATGGCAAATGATTTAGGTAAACTAGAAAAAGGGTTAGAGTTGTGGCAACTGACATTTAATGTGGATAAGTGTAAGATAATGCATCTTGGACGTAAAAACCCAAGGGCAGAGTACAGAATATTTGATAGAGTTCTATCCTCAACATCTGAGGAAAGGGATTTAGGGGTGATCATTTCTGATGACTTAAAGGTAGGCAGACAATGTAATAGAGCAGCAGGAAATGCTAGCAGAATTAGCAGTAGAAAGAGGGAAGTGCTCATGCCATTGTACAGAACACTGGTGAGACCTCACTTGGAGTATTGTACGCAGTACTGGAGACCGTATCTTCAGAAAGATATTGATACCTTAGAGAGAGTTCAGAGAAGGGCTACTAAACTGGTTCATGGATTGCAGGATAAAACTTACCAGGAAAGGATCTTAACAGGAAAGACAAGACAGGGGGGATATGATAGAAACATTTAAATACATAAAGGGAATCAACACAGTAAAGGAGGAGACTATATATAAAAGAAGAAAACAACACAACAAGAGGACATAGTCTTAAATTAGAGGGACAAATGTTTAAAAATAATATCAGGAAGTATTACTTTACTGAAATGGTAGTGGATGCATGGAATAGCTTTCCAGCTGAAGTGGTAGAGGTTAACACAGTAAAGGAGTTTAAGCATGCGTGGGATAGGCATAAGGCTATCCTAACTATAAGATAAGGCAAGGGACTAATGAAAGTATTTAGAAAATTGGGCAGACTAGATGGGCCAAATGGTTCTTATCTGCCGTCACATTCTATGTTTCTATGGTGGCCGTTCGCATGGACCAAGATCGTGAATAGACTTCAGGGGGACCCCTGAACTGATCTGGGTGATTTTTGGATATGTGGGTCACCCAGATCAAGACTATCAGGGGATGTAACTTTTGTGGGGATTTTATGTGTTTTTAAGGTATTTTGGGGGTTTTGTTAAAAAAAGTGTTTTTTTGTGTTTGGAGATAATTGAGTTTAGTATAGTGCTTGACTCAATTATCTCCCAAGTAAAGGGGAAGGCTTATTGTATATGTGAGTGTCATGAATTGTAACACTGTAATTATTGGTCTGTGACTTTGTAACGGAGTTCGCTACAAGGTCCATGTGGGAGTGCCCCTTGGATGGGGATTGTCATAAAAGGCCAAGTGTGGCACCATTAAAATTCCTCTTCACCCTCAACATAGAGCCTTGTCTCATGTGTGGAGGTGATAACTATATTCACTCTGGGAATTGCTATACTCATTATGCTTCCTTGGTCTATAATCACTAGCTCTTATAAGAACTGTTCCTGTTATACTCTCTGGAGTAGGAGAGGTCCACCCACTGGAAGCTGGATCCTGGTCTTGGGTCCAGGGTGGCTGGAGGACGGCAAGACCCCAGCCAAGCTATGGCGGCTAAGGGGCTATGGTGCTAATGGTGTCTGGTGGAGTGCTTCGAGTCCTCGGTGAGCACTAGGAGCATTGATTGGCGGAGGTACTCGGTCGGGGTACCAGGCGGTCCATCACAGGGAGTTTGTCACAATCTGTTTTTGTGAACATGACCTTAAACAAATGTGTCTATTTCTTAAATTCTTTTCCTGTGGCGTATCTACCACACGATTGGCGTATCTACCACACGATATGTGTGCTCGCACACAATCACATACTTTTATTGTATAAAAATCTAAGCTCTACCAATAAATGGCAGAAGCAATCTAATGATTCACTACTATCCTGTGTCGTGTGTCTTATTGCTTCTCCAAGCACTTGATACAATTTGGATTCCGCTGAATATAAGTATTGGATGATTGATCCGTGTCATTTCATTCTCGCTTCCCCTCTAAACCTGGTCCTTCCCTCCCGGTGGGCGTGTCTTCAGGGGTGAGTAATGTAACAGTACTTACCAGGTCCACGTGCCGGTAGGGGTCCTCTGATCGAGCCACACGTGGCTTGAGCACTACTGCCTTCAGGCAAGCCACGTGCGGCTCGAAAACTCCTTACTCTTGGAGCGCCATGTGCGCCGAACAGTGAGGGTCTATGTATGTATTGTGGCAAGAAGGGACATAATGGGGTGATTGCCCAATACGTTCGGGAAACTCATGCACCTAAGTACCGTTAGGGGACCGGCCTTAGTTGTTATGTATATGTCCCCCAGTATGCCTCTTTCAAGACTTCTCCTCTTTGTTACCATTCTGTTACAAACCTTGAGGTCAGTTGCTAAGACAGAATGCGTTGACCAAGGGTCATATACACAGATCCTCTTCCCTAGTGGGAGCAAGGTTTTCTTTGTATCTAAAAAGGAGGGTTATCTGCGTCCTTGTATTGATTACAGGCCGCTCAATAAAATCACCATGAGTAACAATTACCCTATACTGCTTATTTCTGAACTTTTAGACAGGTTAAAAAGGGCTAAGATATTTACTAAACTGGATTTAAGGAGCGTTTACATTCTAGTTAGAACCAAGGGAAGACATGAATGGAATACCCGTAATGGTACCTAGTCATGCCTTTTGGGTTATGTAATGCATCCCGTTTTCCAGGATCTCTTCAATGATGTATTGAGAGATCTTATTGATTCCTTCGTGTTAGTATATCTAGATCAGGGGTGTCCAAAAATTTTTCAAAGAGGATCAGCTTTGATGAAGTGAACATGCACGAGGGCCGACCATTTTGCCTGACATTCTTTGAACCATTAAAATTAAATGCAAACTAACTATTTTATACAAAGTTTATTGCAAACGGCATACTTTTCATGTCATCTCTTTATTCTGTCTTTCTTTATTCTGTCCCTCTTTATGTCCCTTCTCAATTCTGTCCCTCTTCAATTCTGTCCCTTCATTCTCTGCCTCATTATTCTCTGCCTCCAGGGAGAAGGAACCAAATCCTTGATAACCAATTTGACAGGTAAAAACAGTTAAAGGTACATTTAGCCATTAATGCCTTTGAACAACTTAAGATTTCATTTGCGTCAGCACCTATACTTGCTCATCCTGATCCCAGCAGGTCTTTCATATTAGAAGTAGATGCCTCTGAAACAGGGGTGGGTGCTATACTTTCCCAGAGAGAGAGTAATGATAAACAACTGCACCCCTGTGGCTTTTTCTAAAAAGCTATCGCCAGCAGAAAGGAATTATGACATTGGTAACAAGGAGATATTGGCACTAAAAAAGTGGAGATATAGTAGAAGGATCCAAAGACCCCCCTGATAATTATAACATATCATAAAAACTGAAATATACCGGGAAAGCTAAAAGAATATTATACAGACAGGCTAGATGGTCTCTTTTTCTTTCCCGTTTTAATTATGTTATAACTTATAGGCCTGGTACTAGGAACGCAAAGGCTGATGCCTTATCCAGGCAGTTTGAGATGGAGGAAGAACAAGAGCAAGAGAACACTCCTATTATCCCTCCTGAATGTATTTTGGCTCCTTTCTTTGTCCACGCCTCTTCTTGGTGTCATAATCGCGGCGCAACCTCAGGCATCAAGTACTAAACCTTCAGGTCGCCTGTTCGTTCCTGAATCAGAAAGAAGAGCAATTCTTACTATGTTCCATGATAACATTACAGCTGGGTATCCAGGTACACGCAAAACCATTTCAGCGGTAACCAGACAGTTCTGGTGGCCCTCCCTTAAGGACGATGTTATCGCTTATGTCAATACTTGCCAGACTTGTGCTGTCTCTACGGTTCCGCACAAATTGAATTGTGGGTTGTTACAAACACTGCCTGTGCCTCTTATTTCATTGTCTCATAAAGCCATGGACTTCAGTGTGGAGTTGCTTGTCTCCAAGGGATATAACACTATACTTATGGTCATAGATCGCCCATTTCATCCCGCTTAACAAATTAACTTCCTCACAAGACCTTGCTCAGATTTTCAGTAAGGAAATTGTAAGGTTAAATGGGGTTCCTCAAAACATCATTTCTGACAGGGGTTCACAGTTCAATTCTCGATTCTGGAAATCTTTTTGTATGTAATTGGGTATCGAACTGTCCCTTTCTTCATCTTATCCCCAAACCAACGGTGCAACCGAAAGGGCAAATCCGTTTCTGGAGGTTTTTCTAAAGTGTTTCATTAATGATACCCAGGATTATTGGTTTGACCTCTTGCCCTGGGCAGAATTTGTCCGGGACAACACTACGCATGACTCTTCCAAGCTTAGTCCTTTTTATGTTGTATATGGTTTCCACCCTTACCTTCTTTGATACCAATATCCCCACTTTGGATGAGCATCTGACCTCTATGAGGAAAACATGGGATCAGTTACATGCTGCCTTAGCTGGCGCTTCTTCCGGTTTTAAGCTGCATGCTGATAAAAGACATAGTGCTGCACCTTCTTATCAAGTAGGGGACAGGGTTTGGCTGTCCACTAAACACATTAGACTCAGGGTGCCCTCTATGAAGTTTGCTCCTCGATACATTGGTCCCTTCCATTTGTCACATAGGATCAATCCGGTGTCTTATGTCTTTTATTGTTTCTTTATTGAAACCGCTTATCTCCAATAGATACACTGCTCCTTCCGCGTCTCCTCCTCCCTTGGTGGTTGCGGGTCAGGAGAAATACAAAGTCTGTTCTGTTTTGGACTCCAGGTTCTTTGCAATATTTGGTGGATTGGAAGGGTTATGGTCCTGAGGAAATCTCATGGGTTCCTGCTGTTGGTATTCATGCTGGACGCCTCCTTCGCTTTTTCCATGCCAGATTCCCTGATAAGCCTGGTTCTGCTTGCCCGGCACGCGATGTGACCGCATCTGATAAAAGGAGGAAGAGGTTACTCACCTTACCTCCAGCGCCTCTCCATCTGCACAGCTCCTATGACAGTGGCCGGGTCTTGTGCTAGGAAGGATTCTGGCTGTTGCAAGGCGGCGCTACATGATAGTGCCGCCCACAATGACGTAAGGCTTGATTTTCCGTTTTTTCACATTGAATTTTGCCAGATTGGTTATGTTGCCTTTGAGAGCGTATGGTAGCCCAGAAATGAGAATTACCCCCATGATTGCATACCATTTGCAAAAGAAGACAACCCAAAGTATTGAAAATGTTCAGTATTTTTAAGTAGCCACTTAATCACAAACACTGGCCGAAGGTATCGTTCAGAATAGTTTTTTGCATTTTTAACACAAAAAATATATAAATGCTTGGTTATGACTAAGTTTCTACTAAAAATGACTGGACATATTGAATACCCTGGGTTGTCTACTTTAAAAATAAATAAATGTACATTTGAGGTGTGATTCAGAGATTTATGACAGATAATGGTGTTATAATGTCACTATTGATGCATTTAAATATATATTTTGAAACAGCATTGTCCTACTTGTACTTATAGCCCTATAATTTTCCCCCCAAAACTAAGAACATGTTAACATTTGTGTATTTCTAAACTCAGAATTTTTTTTTAGAAACTGTTTAGCACGGGTGCTTTTTGGCGGTTGTAGGTGGTAACAGATTTTGGGGGTCAAAGTTAGAAAAAGTGTTTTAAAAAAACAAAACTAATATTTTATAATTTTTTTTTATAGTAAATTAAATATGAAAATAATGGTATTTTTTAGAAAGACCATTTAATGGGGAGAAAAACGGTATATAATATGTGTGGGTACAGTAAATGAGTAAGAGGAAAATAACAGCTAAACACAAACACCACAGAAATGTAAAAACAGCCCTCGTCCTCAACGGTAAGAAAATTGAAAAACGGTCTGGTCATTAAGAGGTTAAACCCAAACCTGCAGCTGTTCAGGGCCCTGTCGTGGTTTCCATCCTGTTGGTTATCAGAGAGTGCATTCCTGATACTGTTTAGTGAGTATTGATCTTGGCTTGACTTCCCGTATTTCCGGTATCCCTGACCCTTTGGTTTTATTCTTACCGTATTTGTTCCTTTCTGTATACCTGACCTCGGCTCGTTATTGGTTATTCTTATACATTAAATCCAGCCATTTTAAGGCCCGGTAATACGTCATTACTGTTTATGTCTCCGTGTTTGACTTAGTTCTGCGTATTGTGCCACTGGTTTGTCCTGACACATGTTACAGATGGGGAGGGGACATGCTCTATACGGTTGTGCTCAAATGTTTGCATACCCGGCAGAAATTGTGACATTTTGGCAGAGATTTTGAAAATATGACTGATCATGCAAAAAAAGTATTTTA
>OW240917.1:977020-989114 GCA_933207985.1 Pelobates cultripes
TAATGGATTTATATTGTGCTGCTGCTGTCCCTTTAAGAACCGTCTGGGGACATATTGAGACTTTGTGTGACAATGCCCCTTTAAGACTATGTCCCCAGACTATTAATATATTGTGTTCCTGGCTTTCTCCCACTTGGTTCAGTAAATGGGGCTTACTGAACCAGGTACCACACAGGCGGACCACCCAGAAGTGGAAGTGTGCAGGCAATTTACCTCCCAGGCTGGGAGCCTGCTGTAGGTAAATTGTCGAACGCTGGGTGGCCGCAGTTCGTGCAAACGTACACGTGGCGGCGGCCATCTTTTTTTATTCAATGCGGTCAGCGGTATTTGTAGCCAAATCCATGGAACTGAAATCGTATACACAATTCCGCGAACACTGCTGAGCCTTACCTTCTCCCACAATGATTTTGCAGCCGCAGAGACTAAGTCCCATTCGGCGATGGAACGAAGTCGTTTTTTCAGCCTGAAATAGACCGACCACACAGCCCAAATCTATGGAACTGTTTTGGGCATGAAAATGTGCTTGCGGTCAGAAAGGGACCTCCAGCTAACTTTTTAACCCCTGGATGGAATTGGCTAAATTTTGGTTATGTTTATATTTAAAGTATGCTGATTCTGAATATGTATGTTTTATGTGAATATGATGCATATTTTTAAAGTTACAGTGTATGTATAAAAAGTGTATTTTTCCTGCCTGTGATAAATTACATTAACCCATTGTGTTCAGTAATTATATCACAGGCAGAGGGGAGGGATTGTATGTTGGTGCTGGGTATGTTTTACGGTTTTCCTGTAAATGATTGGTTGTACTGTGTCCCACCCTGTGGGATGTCCCCTTGCATGGGGACTTGCATAAAAGCCAGTGTATGGTCATTAAAATCAGATCATCTTGTACCTTTCTTGAAGCCTTGGCTCATGTTTGGGGGATTGCTATAATCACTATACTCCCCAGGGTATGATCACTAAGCTCTGCTAAGAGCTTGTTCCTGTTCCTGCTCTCTGGGGAAAGAGAGGTTCGCCCACTGGAAGCTGGATCCAGTGTGGGTGGTGACAGCGAGACCCCGGTGCAGCTGCATCGCTGGAATTGGGGTCTGCAGTGCTGATTGTGTTGGTTGGAGTGCTTGGAGTCCTCAGCGAGCACTAGGAGCATCGATTGGCGGAGGTACTCAGTCGGAGTGCCAGCAGTCCATCACAATTTGATTCTATCGATGTGGCGGAACCAACCTCGCCACTATGCACTGGAGAAGCCTGGTTACTCGCCTGCTGCCTTTAGACTATGGCCCCTGGGAGACTGTGAAAACATATGGACTTTTATTGTGTTAAGACACCTCCAGTGTCTTTAGGCAAAACCGCCATTTAGTAGACCTTCCCCGGCTGCAATATCAGTAACTCCGTTCGCCTAACCTGTAGTGCACGAACCAAATGCTGGGGAAGCGGCAATCTCCCGACCGGGATCCGTGAACGGCTCCAAACTCCTGAACGGCAATACACGAACTGCTGCTAGCCGCCGAACAACAATATTCACCAAGCGGCTTCCGTTCCATCCAGCAGTCTCTAAACGTGAAGAAGAAATCCCCCCAATAACGAGGCAGAAGCTCCGCATTGAGGGTCAAACAGGATCTGGCTTTACTGTGGGCTACCTGCCCGTATTTATGCAGGTCTCCCACTTGGTGGACACTCCCCTAGGGGACCAAATGGGAGACTTAAATGACAGGCAGATATGGGGACATTCCAGACACACAGTCACAGATTTTACCCACATTGCATTATGATTCCCTCCCCTCTGCCCTGGAGATAATTACCAAGTAACTCAATTATCTCCAGGACAAAGCCAGTCGCCATTTTAAATATAAAATCATAAAAGACATAAAAATATATAACCGAACATTTCCCATTCGTATCACATATCCCCAGATAGCCTGGATCTGAGTGCATATTATTAGCGAATAGCGCTCAGATCCCACACACATAGTTCAATCGCCATGGAGTCAAAGTCCTTACAGTCTTTCGGTATACGAATGACTCCATGGGAAGGCTATCTGGGTTAAGTCTTTTCGTATGCTCCAAACCTCCCGAACGGCCGGTATTCGTATGCTTTCGTGGAGACAGCCAGGCGTTCCGTTGTTTCAGCGATGTTCGGCAGAAAAAGTGTCCGTTTTTAGTTCCATAGAAATAAAGCCAAACACCGCTGGGCTTTCGCGTGGTTTAAAATGGCCGCTGCCTCGTGGTCGACATACGAACGAAGACCACCCTGAATTCGGTTTAATTGAGAAGTGTCTGCGGTTAACCACAATGTTCTAATTGGGATCAATAGGTTAACCAGCAGCACACTTCTCTCCTGGGTGGCCGTTCGTTCAGCAGGTTTGTTCGGGAAAAAAAAGTAATTCGAATGGCTGGGCTATAGGAAACAGCCATTCATACGAACAGGATACAAACAGACGAATACACCTAAAATAAGCAGACAGATGGTTCTGTCACATATTGGGTGTGTATGGCCCTTTAAGACAGTCAGTGGGCATATTGGGGCTTATGTACATTTTATGGGACTGGTGCTGGCCCTTTAAGCACCTTTTTGGGGCATAGGGAAAATTGGGACACTGCCCCTTTAAGACGGTATCCCCAGACTTGTTTGGGACACTGCCTCTTTAAGACAGTGTCCCCAGTGTCCCCAGACCTGGTTAAAACCCTTTGTTCCTAGCTATTTTCCACTTGGTTCAGTAAATGGGGCTTACTGAACCAAGTACCACACAGGCGGACCACCTGTATTGGGAGTGTGTCGGCAATTTACCTCCCAGAAGCTGCAGTTAACCGCAGCTTAATTGCTGAACGCTTTGTGGCCTTTGTTCGTTTGCCAAACACATGGCGGCGGCCATCTTTGATCATTTGCACGAGGTCAGCGGTATGTATCTAAATTCATGGAACTAAAATCGGCTACACAGTTCTGCGAACACCGCTGAGCCCTATCTTCTCCCACAATGATTTTGCAGCCACAGAGACTAAGTCCCGTTCATTTTTTCAGCCTGAAATAGACCGACTGCACAGCCCAAATCTATTGAACTGTTTTGGGCAGGAAAATGTGCTTGCGGTCGGTCATAAAGGGACCTCCGGCTAACTTTTTAACCCCTGGATGGATTTGGCTGATTTTTGGTTATGTATATTGTAACAACAAGTCCAGTATGCCTGCAAAAGACAAATGGATTATACAGCCGTTCGGTATTTTTGTAAGCATTCACCATGCGAATGCTTACCTGCCTTAACAGGCCACCCTGACTGTTAATTATGGCCAATTTACCTCCCTGGTTGATGGGCATTGTATTCGAATCAACCGCACGAACGCTATGGGAACTGTAAGCTCAGCCGCCATTTCGGGACTTACAAGTGTTTGCGGCCATTTTAACTCCCGAACAGCGCTGTTTGCCGATGAATGTCTGGAACTAAAATCGGACACTCAAACAGGCGAACACCGCTGAGACCTCCATACCTTCGGGA
Organism: Pelobates cultripes; assembly: GCA_933207985.1. Classification (NCBI taxonomy): domain Eukaryota; kingdom Metazoa; phylum Chordata; class Amphibia; order Anura; family Pelobatidae; genus Pelobates; species Pelobates cultripes. The sequence continues at coordinate 980,510 of OW240917.1, forward strand.
AAGTATCACCAAATCTACCGAACGACCGGGCGTTCGGTAGAAAGGATTAACAGCAGATGGGGATTTCAGCGAACCCAGGATGGTATACGGATGGCCGGCCGTTCGGGAGTTTTTACCCACGTTCTTAGACCGACTGCAGGGCCAGCATTCATGGAACTGTTTTCGACTACTGTACCCGTGCAGTCGGTCAAAACTTCTAAGTCCTATATCTCCCGAACGGCTGAACCGATTGAGCTGATTTTTTTCATATGTTGGTACCTGAACTATAAGCTATCTGGGGTACATCCAAACTTTGGGGAAAAACTGTTCTTTTTTAATTATGTTATGTGGTTATCTGAGGGGAGGGAATTTACCGAATGTATATTGCATGGATTGGTTACACTGCTAATTATGTGGGTGTCTCCCTTGCATGGGCAGAATCTCATAAAAGCAGAGTGTGTGTCATTAAACATCAGTTCTTCTTGACCCTTCAAAACGTAGCCTTGTCTCGTTCTTGAAAGGGGAATCTCTGCAGCTTAATCACTTAGCTCTTTTCAGAGCTGCACCTGGCTTCCACTCCTGATCCAGCAGAAGGGAATAGGCGACTCCATCACTACACAGCGACTGCCAGGAAGAAAAGGACGTCCCTAACGGCTGGTACCCTCTCTACACCAGGGTAGCCGTTACATATATATTTGAAGGTTGCTGATTCTAAATATGTCATTTATGGAGATTGGATGTGTGGTTTTAAAGTTACAGGATATGTGTAAAAACTGTATTTTACTGCATGTGTTTAATTATGTTTAATTATGTTAAACCATTGTGTACCATAATTAGATCACAGGCAGAGGGGAGGATTTTTGTATGTAATTACTGGGAGTGTTTCTGTAATATACGTGTATGATTGGTTGTTTTGCAAAACCCTGTGGGTGGTCCTATCTAAGGAAAACCTGCATAAAAGAAGGTTCTTTTGGTGCCAGTAAACAGATTCTGCTTAACCCTCAAACGAAGTGTCGTCTTGTTATTGGGGGAATTGGATTGTATCCTGACTGCCAGGAGTGTAAACCTTTCGTATGGTTTTTCCTGTTCAGCTGTTTCCAGTATTCGTGAGTTTCCTGTTCGGGAATTGGAGAATTCGTGTAGTTTGCAGTTCGGGAGATTGGTGATTGCAGTAGCTGTCTCTGCATCTGAAAGGAAATATCACCTAAACGTTTTTTAACCTCTTGTATGCAAAACGGTCCGTTACAATTGGTGGCAAGCGACAGGATCATTTCCACAGCCCAGAAGGACAGCTACAAGACAACACCAGTTCCAAAAGGGTAGAAACACTAAGACGTGTGAATGATCACCACAAATAACATGTACCCAATTAGAATGCTGACAAGCTACTGCCAGAGTCTACATGAGGGAGTCTGGGCGGGTCGGATAAGTTTTCCTCAGTTACAATCAATAGGGGAAGGGAGTAAGACAAAGGGGGTAAAGAATACACAAAGATAAAAGGTGCCCCTGTGTTCAGGGCAACCTGTACTACAAAGCAACTTGTTGATATAGATATCCAATTTTCCTTTTCTGTTTCTTTCATTTATCTGTTATTTGTCATTAATGGTAAATTTTCAAGCTGGACAGAGGTGGCAAGTGGTGTCCCTCAGGGGTCTGTTCTGGGACCCCTTCTATTTAACATGTTTATAAATGATCTTGAAGACAGCATTGAAAGTCATGTTTCAGTGTTTGCAGATGATACAAAACTCTGTAAAGTAATACAATGTGAGCAAGATATTACTTTGCTGCAGAGGGATTTAGATAGATTGGGGGACTGGGCACTCAAATGGCAGATGAAATTTAACGTTGAAAAAATGCAAAGTTATGCACTTCGCCGTAAAGAATACACAAGCAACGTATGCCCTTAATGGAAGCGAATTAGGGATAACAACACACGAAAAGGACTTGGGAATTGTTATAGACAACAAACTATGCAACAATGTGCAATGTCAATCAGCAGTGGCCAAGGCCAGTAAGGTATTGTCATGCATGAAAAAGGGCATTAATTCTCGGGACGAGAATATCATTTTGCCTCTTTATAAATCACTGGTAAGACCACATATTGCTTTGCTTTGCAATTTTGGGCACCTGTTCTAAAGAAGGATATTATGGCAGTAGAATAAGTGCAGAGGTGGGCTACAAAATTAATAAAAGGAATGGAACATATCAGCTATGAAGAATGTACATTTAAACCTATTTAGTTTAGAAAAACGTCACCTGAGAGGGGATATGATAACATTATACAAATATATTCAGGGCCAATACAAACCATTGTGTGGAAATCTATTCACAAACCGGACTTTACATAGGACACAAGGTCATGCGTTTAGACTGAAAGAAAGAAGATTTCGTCTAAGGCAAAGGAAATGTTTTTTTACTGGAAGAACAATAAGGATGTGGAATTCTTGTGTGGTTTTATCAGAGTCCATACAGATGTTCAAACAGCTACTAGATGCATACTTGCAAAAACAGAATATTCAAGGATATAATCTTTCAATGTAGCGTAATAACTGCTTGATCCAAGGATTAATCTGACTGCCATTCTGGGGTCAAGAAGGAATTTTTTTCCTAGCTTGTTGCAAAGTTGGAAGTGCTTCAAACTGGGTTTTTTGCCTTCTTTTTGATTGTAGCGGAGGCCTGGTATTTTACAGGTTAACTCCACCAAGATCCCAGTGAGGCTCAGGAACAAGTGATGAAAAATCCCATGAAGCAATAATTCCAATAAGCAAGGCAATCCAAGAATATCCCCATACAGATCCCAATGACTGGACGACACACAGCATCAGGAGCAGAACTGACGTTTATTCCACACAACCTCCTTGTAAGCATTTCTCCCTTGCAAGGGAGGGATTCACATTCATTAGGACAGTACCCAATGGCATAGTAGTTACCTCCCACCCATCTCCTCCCCTTAGTATGACACCTAATCCCATGACACCTAATCCCCAAGTTCTGGATGTACCCCAAGATTAGCAGGTACACCCATACTTAGGGTACCCCCTGGTAGCCCTGATCTGGGTGACCAACATATCCAAAATTCACCCAGATCAGACCAGGGGTTCGGGAGTTAGGTGGAGGGTGAAATTTGACCGACCGCACACGAGGTGGTATCCTAAATGGGTTCCATGCGTTTTGGCCCTGCGGTCGGTCTCCGTTCGGGTGGTAAAATACATAGAAGTACATGCCATCCATGATTAAACTGTCATTCGCCTGAATGCCCTTGTTTGGTACTCCAAACTCACCGAACGGGGTGCTGATTCGTCTTCCCATTCGGGAGTTATGGAACTCTGGTGGTGTCAGCGGTGTTCGGGTAATCGAGTGTCCGATTTGAGTTCCAGACACTCGACGAACAAACACCGCTGAGTCTTCGTGCGTAAGATGGCCGCCGCCACGTGTTCGTATGCCGAACAGCGGCCACCCATCTATTAGTCTGCGGCTAACACACGTTCGATAGCCTAATTGGGAACACACTTCAATCTGGGGAGGTCTATGAGTTCGGTAGTTTCCATTCGTATGAAATACAGATGGAAACTACCGAACAAACATATGAATGCCATTTACAGGAAATATAAATCAGAGACAACACACGAATTGCAGGGTTCTCATAGTTTCTTAAGGACAGCCACAGTGCCATCCGCTACATGGATCAACAGCAAAAAACAAATGTGAGGAAGGCTGAACTTGATGGACGCAAGTCTCTTTTCAGCTATGTAACTATGTAACTATATATGTGTTAATGTAATAAGACTACAGTCATGAGCTCACCAGCCTGTTAAACGCTCAGCATTTTATCATATTTTTTGCCATATAGACCTCTATCGACAAATGTAAGCTCCGATCGTGAACAATATGTGAGCGAAGACGCTGCACAACATGTGTAACATTGCAATGCCGGTGTATTGTTTCATTTATGCAAATGTCAATGTATGACATACATTGTGACGGACCGCTTGGCACTCTGAACGAGTACCTCCGCCAATCGATGCTCCTAGTGCTTGCTAAGGACTCCAATCACTCCACCAGACACCATAAGCACTACAGACCCCACTTCTAGTGACGTAGCTCGCCGTCCTTCACCCACCAAGGCCAGGATCCAGCTTCCAGTGGACAGAACTCTCCTACTCCAGAGAGCGTAGCAGGAACAAGCTCTTACAAGAGCTTATACTCAGGGGAGTATTGTGATTATAGCAATCCCCAAGAGTGTAGTTATCCCATCCCCCAAACATGAGCCAAGACTTCATGAAGGGGTAAAGCACTTCTGTTTAATGTAAGCAAGCATTTACAATTTATACAATTCCTCAGGCCAGAGGCACACCCCCTGGACCTGATGGTACACAGGCAAACAAGGGACATAAACCAATGAAAACAATACAGCAATGTTCGACACTCCCACATACAGCACACAAGCCCTCCCCTCTGCCTGGGATATAATTAAAGCAGCTAATACAATAACCTAATTATCCACAGGCAGAAAACCACACATTTTCCCCAAAGTCCAGAAACTCCCCAAAACACAAACATATCCCCAAAAATATTACATCCCTGGATAGCCCTGATCTATGTGAGCAACATATCCAAAAATCACCCAGATCAGAGCAGGGGTTCAGGAAATTCCTGGAAGTCATATCTGACCTACCGCAAGCATGGCTTTCATGCCCAAAATAGTTCCACAGATGTAGTCTGTGCGGTCGATCTATCTTCTCCTCTATCCTGGAGATAATTGGCTTAAGTGGCTGTGGTAACTTATCTCTAAGTCAAAAACTGCTACAAAAACCACATAAAAATACATGTTAAGACACCCCTGGTGTCTTTAAGAGAAACCACCGTTTAGTTAACCTTCCCCTTTCGCAATATCAGTAACTCCGTTCGCATAGACTGCAGTATACGAATCACCATCAGGGGAAGCGGTAATCTCCCGACCGGGATCCGTGAAAGGCTCCAAACTCCCGAACAGAAATGCAGATCTCCCACTTGGTGGACACTCCTCTAGGGGACCAAATGGGAGACTGGAATTACAGATGGACATGAGGACATAACAGACATACAGTCACAAGCTTTTCCCATAATGCAGTATGGTTTCCTCCCCTCTGCCCTGGAGATAATTGGGAAGTAATTCAATTATCTCCAGGACAAAGACCCATCGCCATTTTAAGTAAAAGACCAGAAAATACATAAAAATATATAACTTTATAACAACTGAACATTTTACATTCGCATCACATATCCCCAGATAGCCTGGATCTGAGGGCATATTATTGGCGAATAGCGCTCAGATCCCATACGCATAGTTCAATCGCCATGGAGTCAAAGTCCTTACAGTCTTTCGGTATGCGATTGACTCCATGGGAAGGCTATCTGGGTAAAGTCTTTTCGTGTGATGTAAAACTCCCGAACAGCCGGTGTTCGTATGCTTTCGTCGGGGCAGCCAGGCGACCCGTTGTTTCAGCGGTGTTCGGCAGAAAAGGTGTCAGTTTTTAGTTCCATGAAATCAGTGCCGAACACCGCTGGTCTTTCGTGTGTTTTAAAATGGCCGCTGCCTCGTGGTCGACATACGAACGACGGCCACCCTGAATTCGGTTTAATTGAGAAGTGTCTGCGGTTAACCACAACGTTCTAATTGGGATCAAGAGGTTAACCAGCAGCACACTTCTATCCTGGGTGGCCATCCATTTGGTAAAAGACAGTCATTCGTATGGCTGGGCTATAGAAACAGCCATTTACACGAAGGGGGCAGAAATAGACGAATCCACCACAATAGACAGACAGATGGTTCTGTCACAATACATAACTCATATAATACAATGTTAAACCTATATGTCCAACAAATCCCCAGATAGATTGGATCTGAGCACTCAATATGTCCAATGTTAAAAAGTGCCTATAGTACAAGGAAGGGTGGGGGTCAGAAAATAGCAAGGGCTGATGGGAGATTGAGGAGGGACAAACCAGCCAGTGCTGGAGAACAATAGGACAGGAAAAAGGGGGAGGGGAAGAGGCACATTTTCCCATGGAAGTTACTTTTTAGCATGTCTTTTTGCAGGGCCCATAGTCTTGGGGCAGAAATAGAGTATTAAAACCCCATAAGCCCAAATAATGCTTTTAAAGGGCAATACATTCCAGGGGCCATAGGGCAAGAGTCTGGCAAGCAGGCCTCTCCAAGTACAAGTGGCGAGGTTACTTTCGCCACATACATCAACAAGGTTGTACGTTGCCATAACCAACTGTTTATGTTTAAAATGGCGGCTCAATGCAAAAACATCTGAAAATCTAATAAAAATTATACAATGAAAAAAAAATACAAACATACAGAACATTGGAGGATGAGGAATTAGAATTAATACATTAAATATTTAATACAAATAACATTTTCAAACACAATAAAAAGGAACAAAATATACATTTAACTACTTATTTGGTTGCCTTAATGTGCATACCAGAATTATGTAATCAGTCAACAGAGGGCAATGCAGTTATCAAACTAACAATGCATAGTTTGTATATTAATTGCTACCATCACAAGCTCCTTCCACGCGCTCTAGGGATCAGGCCCATAGTCTGTGGACAAGAGGCTGGCATTCAAGACTCTCCAAAATGCCATGTCATGGGAGCTTCTATCACACCATGGGTATCGGGTGAGGGTTACAATACATATTCATGAGGGAGAACCTTGTGTTGATTCCTCTCTGGACTCCATGCGTGGCTGATGGGTAAGGGCACTAATACTCATTAAGGGAGTCTACCCCCTTAGCCCCCACCCATGGACAACAGGTCGGAGCTCTACTATTAATAATAAAGTGGGACAGACCTAGTGTAACCTCAACTCCCACTTATGGGCGAAAGGTGGGGCCCCTGATAATAATAAAGGTTGAGGAACTTAGTGCCACCCCCACCTACTCCCACCCAATTCTCACTTCGCTCAAGACTTGGCAATCAGAGCGCTTGGATTGGTTGGCTTTCTAGACAACCAATTAAAGAGTTCTTGATCATGTTACAAAGCGTGGAAAAACTTTCCATGCTTTCCGACAGCTGAGATAGTGCAGGAAAACCCTTTATTATTAACAACAGGGCTCTTCCCCCATGAATATATAGAGTAGCCCCCATACAATGCCCATAGGGGTACATAGTCCCTGCTATAGATGAACAGTTGCTAGTTTTATACATCTAGGAAACATCATGATACAGTCAATGTAATATGGGGTAATATAGGATTTTTATATTTTAATCTATACATTTTTTAACTCTAGCAAGCACTGGCCATCCACCAAATAATTAACCCTCGCACTATGAAGAGTTTTGTCTGCTGTCTGCTATTGGGCAACTAATTCTACAAATTATCACTTCACTTAAAGGGACACTATAGTCACCTGAACAACTTAAGCGTAATAAAGCAGTTTTGGTGTATAGAACATGCCCCTGCAGCCTCACTGCTCAATCCTCTGCCATTTAGGAGTTAAATCCCTTCGTTTATGAACCCTTGTCACACCTCCCTGCATGTGACTTGCACAGCCTTCCATAAACACTTCCTGTAAAGAGAGCCCTATTTAGGCTTTCTTTATTGCAAGTTCTGTTTAATTAAGATTTTCTTATCCCCTGCTATGTTAATAGCTTGCTAGACCCTGCAAGAGCCTCCTGTATGCGATTAAAGTTCAATTTAGAGATTGAGATACAATTATTTAAGGTAAATTACATCTGTTTGAAAGTGAAACCAGTTCTAAATTTCTAAATTATCCAAATGATTGACACCTGACTGCCTTTGGCTTTAGTAAATCTGCAAATTGCTGATGCAGTCAGAATTCAGTAATTCAATTTAGTAAAAAAACAAACAAAAAAAAAAAACACTGACAATGTGCTCTGTATAAGGTGAGGGTGGCAGTGTGTTCTGTATAAGATGAGGGGGAGTATTGTGTTTTGTATAAGGCGAGAGAGGCAGTGTGCGTTGTATAAGGTGAGGGGGAGCATTGTGCGCTGTATAAGGCGAAGGAGGCAGTGTGCGCCGTATAAGGCGAGGGAGGCAGTGTGCACCGTATAAGGCGAGGGAGGCAGTGTGCGCCGTATAAGGCGAGGGAGGCAGTGTGCGCCGTATAAGGCGAGGGAGGCAGTGTGCGCTGTATAAGGCGAGGGAGGCAGTGTGCACTGTATAAGGTGAGGGGAAGTATTGTGCTCTGTATTAGGGGTGGCACTGTGCTCTGTATTGGGTGGCAATGTGCTCTGTATAAGATGAGGGAGGCAGTGTGCGCTGTATAAGGCGAGGGGAAGTATTGTGCTCTGTATAAGGTGAAGAAGGCTTGTGCTCTGTATTAGGGGTGGTAGTGTGCTCTGTATAAGGTGAGGGGGAGCATTGTGCTCTGTATAAGGTGAAGGGGGAGCATTGTGCTCTGTATAAGGTGCGGGGAGCAGTGTGCTCTGTATAAGGTGCGGGGGAGCAGTGTGCTCTGTATAAGGTGCGGGGGAGCAGTGTGCTCTGTATAAGGTGCGGGGGAGCAGTGTGCTCTGTATAAGGTAAGGTGCGGGGGAGCATTGTGCTCTGTATAAGGTGAGGGAGGCAGTGTAGGCTGTAATAAGGTGAGGGGGAGCATTGTGCTGTGTA
>OW240917.1:989214-1009076 GCA_933207985.1 Pelobates cultripes
GGGAGCAGTGTGCTCTGTATAAGGTGCGGGGGAGCAGTGTGCTCTGTATAAGGTGCGGGGGAGCAGTGTGCTCTGTATAAGGTGAGGGAGGCATTGTGCTCTGTATAAGGTGCGGGGGAGCAGTGTGCTCTGTATAAGGTGCGGGGGAGCAGTGTGCTCTGTATAAGGTGAGGGGGAGCATTGTGCTCTGTATAAGGTGCGGGGGAGCAGTGTGCTCTGTATAAGGTGAGGGGGAGCATTGTGCTCTGTATAAGGTGCAGGGGAGCAGTGTGCTCTATACAAGGTGAGAGAGGCAGTGTGCTCTGTATTAGGTATCGTATGCTCTGTATAAGGTGACGGGGGCAGGGTACAGGCTGTGGGAGGGACACGCTGGGGAGGCTGTGAGTTTTACAGGAAATAGACTAAGGAGGAAGTTTAAAAAAAAAAAGCAGAAATTGACATCAAGAGAGATTGAAAGAGACATCCTTTGACAGAGAGACATTAAAAGAGAGACCCTGGCAGATAGCTAAAGAGACAGAGCGAGAGATACAGACATCCTGATACATAGAAAGCAACATCAGTGACAGAGGGAGGGAAGAAACACACAGAGATATCCAGAGACTGTAAGAGAGACACCCTATGGGAGAGACTGGTTATAGAGACGGTTAAAAGGACAGACAGGTAAGTGGCAATCTCAGAGAATAGAGATAGAGGTAACAGCCAGCTTCAGAAGGGGCAGGAGAGACACGTGAGACAGACAAGCTAGGAGGAGAGACACAGGAGACGGGCTCAGGTGGGACAGACAAGTTAGGAGGAGAGACACAGGAGACGGGCTCAGGTGGGACAGACAAGTTAGGAGGAGAGACACAGGAGACGGGCTCAGGTGGGACATACAAATTAGGAGGAGAGACACAGGAGACGGGCTCAGGTGGGACATACAAATTAGGAGGAGAGACACAGGAGACGGGCTCAGGTGGGACATACAAATTAGGAGGAGAGACACAGGAGACGGGCTCAGGTGGGACAGACAAGTTAGGAGGAGAGACACAGGAGACAGGCTCAGGTGGGACAGACAAGTTAGGAGGAGAGACACAGAAGACGGGCTCAGGTGGGACAGACAAGTTAGGAGGAGAGACACAGGAGACGGGCTCAGGTGGGACAGACTAGTTAGGAGGAGAGACATAGACGGGCTCAGGTGGGACAGACAAGTTAGGAGGAGAGACACAGGAGACAGGCTCAGGTAGGTTAGGAGTAGAGAGACAGACAGGAGGCAGCAGAGACGGGATCAGAGAAGAGGTATGTGAGGGTTCTGGGGAGACTTACAGACATTTCATTTTTGATGGGAACATATCGTAGTCGGATCTGATCAAATCTCTCGGAAAAGAGACCGTCTGAGGACGACTTGGGGGCATAATGCCAGGGACAGATAAACCCATAAAAGAGGGACCGCTTCATGTCAAACAGAACAAGTTTGGAAAGGTAAGCCCTCGAATTATGGCAATGTACTCCTAGACATTCATATATATCATAATGTCTTTATAGTGCATCATATTGCCCTAAATACCTTTTATATTGACCTGTACCTCCATAATGTCAGTATACAGCATCGTATCGCTCTAAATACCTTTATATTGACCTGTACCTCCATAATGTCAGTATACAGCATCGTATCGCTCTAAATACCTTTATATTGACCTGTACCTCCATAATGTCTGTATACAGCATCGTATCGCTCTAAATACCTGTATATTGACCTGTACCTCCATAATGTCATTATACAGCATTGTATTGCCCTAAATACCTGTATATTGACTGTGGCAAACCTAGCCACTTGTGGGATGCTGAACTGTCTGTATCAAAAGGTTGTCTGTAATAACCGCTGTATTGTATGTGTAACATTGATCTGTACTGTTATGTGTATAGAATTCGTATGCTAGCAGCCGAAAGCCGCTAGCATTCATGTATTTCGTTTCACGAACAGCGACTTTACCAGCTGTTCGTGAAGCGAATGAGCTACCCCCCAATAGCCGACACATACAGAGACGTGTGGCACTCGTTCATGACCTTCCTAGGTGGCCGTCGTTCGGCTACCGACCATGCGGCGGTCGGCCATCTTGGATCCTTTGTTTCACCAGCGGTGTTTGGTCGCCGAGTGCGTGTAACTGAAATCGGCTACTTGACGGTGCGAACACCGCTGGACTTCCAGGGCGTTCGGGAGCTCCGATCTTTCGCTAATGGGGTTCCCCATCGGTGTTCGGTACTTTCAGGTGAACCCAATAGTAAAGTGTATTTCATGCGGCGTTCGGTGGTTTAAGCTGGGATCTGAGCGGTATTCCCACGAAAGGTACACTCAGACCCCAGCTTTCTACCGAACGTCCATTCATTTAAATAACCTGAATATAAGTTATATATTTTAATGTGAAATGCCGGTTCTGCTGCACGGAGGCATAATCCACTTAACGGTGTATTCCAGTGGGAGTATCCCTCTCGTGCAGCAGTGCCTGATGGGAGAAATGCCCAGTATGTTAAGTCCCCCATGTAGTCCCCTACTTTATTACCCCTGCTATGTCAGTATGGAAACCCTTTGCATGGGGACTTGCATAAATACTGGATGCTGTGAATAAAAACCTCAGTTGACTCCCAGAACTGTGTTTCGTCCGGTTACTGGGGGATTTGGGATATTGCCTTACTTTTCAGCGCTTGACTGTGGATTACCTTCTGTACCAGCGGAGATCGTGGAATTTAATATTGCAGCTCCGCTACATTGACCTGTACCTCCATAATGTCAGTATACAGCATTTGTATTTAGTGTTGGTATTTGCTGAGATGTATGCACATATACACATGCAGATACAGACATACTGATACAAACAATGACATACATGCAGATACAAAGATACCCATAGATAGATAAAATGTGAACTTACAGACACACACACACACACACACAGATGCACACTTTATATATGGAAGGCATGGCCTGAAGTTGTGGGAGGGGCTTAGTTCCCCTTCTTAAGGAGCACCAGCCCTTCCCTCATTACCTGTTAGGTCTGACGAGTTGTGTGGAGAGAGATCGTCACTTCCGGTCGGTCCTCACGCCATTCTGCTTACCTGTATCTCCGTGGTCAGCTTCCAGGGTCCTGTTTCCTCCGGGTTCGTCTGGCTGGATTCATCTCTAGGCTGGGCGGTCGCGGGGTTTTTTCGTTGCGGCAAAATCGTAAGTTACGCGGCTGTCGCAATTTTCGGCGTGGCCGGTTTACATCATCTTAGTACAACGATCACAAGCACGGTAGCAGTTCGGTACATAATTACACGAATGCCGGCATTCGGTTACGGCTCATATACGGTATATAGCTATGTTTAAAGGTTTATTCGTGTGGGGCAATTCGTTACATATTCTGGTCATCTGATGACCGTTCGTTTGCCGAAACTCTTTTCAATATTAGATGTTAAAACTTGTGATAGGCACTAGGGCTACCTCTGGTGGCTGGTTATCATTACAGATTTCTCTCTCGAGTTCCACGACCCCTGGTGGTCATAAGGGTTATGACATGTGGCATAAATTGCATTTTTGATTTAGGTATGATTACAGAATAGGCATACACAATAGGAGCCTCTAGGTATATTTTTATGGCCTTCTATGCCTTACGTTAGTGGTCCCGCGATGCCAACATCCATCCTCATTTCGGAGGTATGGCATTCCCTCGGGCCAATTCATAGCTAGCCGCCTCGCTTGGTTGCATAGAGAGGACCTCACTTGTCACTCCCATTCTGTCTTATGCTTTTACGAATCACGGAGAGGCCATCACCCCGTCATAATGCCAATGGCCACATACCCCACACGAGCCAAATCATAGATAGTGCCTCTCAAAGCCGCTTGGCAACTAGTAGGGCCTCACCTGTCACGTTACTAAGTAATACTTTCGCCGCTTGGCATTAATTACACCAGCCAGTTGGGTAGGACCCCAGGTAACATATTATTTTTATGTTGTAGCATGTCACAAATACCCGAAGACGGGGAAGATTTGTCCATCCCCAGCACACCGGCTAGATCGGTTACTGATGCCTCCCGCATTACGTTAGACGTACATGCCACGGCTGACGTACATATGTGGAGGGAATTTTTGCTAAATTGGAATGGGAAAAGCATTTTTATCCCGGTATGGTCAGATAAGTCGGTGTCAGTCTGGACGGATTTGCCGCTGTTTGTGGCAATGAATGGATGTTGGGTAAATGGCTGGGGGAAATTATTGAGATCCCCAAGTTCAAGGACACATCAGCCTTATTTGAGCTCTATCCCATTGTGGCAGCAGCAGTTAAGTGGGGAGCTTGCTGGTCTGGGAATACGGTGCGTGCCATGTTGTAAACAAGGGACATTCCTCTACCCTGGCCATCATGCGGTTTATGAGGACTCTCACATGGCTAGCTGCAAAACACTGTTTTCTTTTAACTTGCATTCATGTGCCTGGGGTTATCAATATCGCTGCTGATCACTTATCACGGTCTCGGTTTCAGGAGTTCCGGGCAGCACTACCAACAGCTACCCTGACACCAACTCCAGTACCGCAGTGGCAGGAAATGGTTTGGTACTAAAAGAACTGCTCTATCATGGGCAACAACTCGGGCAACAACCCGATAACACCAGGAAGGCGTATGGCAGAGCATTTCAAATTTTCAGTACATTCTTGCTGGACTTTAATATCACTGACCAATTTTCCATGGAGACAATCATCGCATTCATTTCTTTTTGCCACCTTCATCTAACATTATCATACAACACCATTAAATTGTATATCACAGGTATTCAACATCACGTCCTCACCACTTGGCCCAACAGACAACGCTTTCTGTCATCCTACCAAGTTAAAGGCATACTTAAAGGTATTAAAGACTCCACCCCTATACCCTCACCATCCAGACTACCAATCCACGATCTATTGTTTCAGTCACTATCAAATCTGCTAGACATCTCACCATTCGAAGCTCATACTAATCATATAATTAAAACAGCCATCTATTTGGCCTTTTATGGTTTTCTTCGGCCCAAAGAGTTCACCACTACTAACTATAACTCCCCCAAATTCATCACAAGGTCAAACCTGGTGAAGGTACAAGATCACTATCTGCTATCCCTACACCATACCAAAACTAGCACCAAAGGACAGACGGTCACTATCACCTATTACCCCACTAGTAATAAATGGTGACCGGTGGAAATTTTCAGCAAATATCTTTCCTTCTGTACAATAGCTCCAACACAACCACTCCTGACCTTACACGGTAATAAGCTCACTACGAGTAAATTCATGGTGTATGTTAGAATGTTGTTGGTCCGTTTAGGATTGAACCCACCAAACTACTCTGGTCACTCATTTAGAATAGGAGCCGCCACTACAGCTTCTAAAAAGAATATCCCGGCTCACATCATTAAAATTTTTAGGCTTACACCAGATACATCCCTCAGCCAATACAAGAGGTGCGCCAAGCATTCAAGACTATGAATATGTGATATGCTATGATGTATTTGTAGGATGAATAAACTGGTTTATATCTTTTTAGTCCTCTTTTATTTCAGGCCTACTACCTCGTCAGTTCCGGTACACCACAACTGACATTTCCATTCCCTGTTTGTCTTATGTTACTAATGCTATGGCTTTATGCCGTGACCACAAATGGAAGGTGTGGCCTGAAGTTGTGGGAGGGGCTTGGTTCCCCTTCTTAAGGAGCACCAGCCCTTCCCTCATTACCTGTTAGGTCTGGTGAGTTGTCCCACCCACCACACCTCCTTTTTATAAGCATTTCATAAGGTAGGCCCTCTTCTATTTCAGGCCTACTACCTTGTCAGTTCCGACACACCACAACTGACATTTCCATTCCCTGTTTGTCTTACGGCTTTATGCTGTGAATATATATATATATATATATTATTTTTTTTTTGTGTTCGGGGCAAATAGCCGTATATGGAGTAAGGTTCCAGCATAAGCGTAGGATAGTATAAAGGGAGCAAGTCGGTTGTGGTGTGCCAAGACCGACGATACGGTAGGCCTGTAAATAAAGAGGGCAAAAAGAATAATCAAACATTTAATACAGCCAACAATATATACAAATTAACCAGACATTTCCTTAAATACATTACGGTATTTAATTCCTGGAAGGATTTTTGAAGGTAGGAATCTAGGACCGCAACTGGACACCATTTGTTGTGGGTAGGATAGTATGTTATCTCTACTGTGTGTGCGTATTGACTCATTTCGGAATGTGGTAGAGCCAATAGGTAATGATATATGTGTTTACATATGTGGGATCGTTGAAGACATTGATCTGTCTGAGTGGTGGTTATGGTAGTGGATTCTCTGGCCTGAGAAAGGCATAAAAGGCAGTGTGCATGGTGGTAATGGCCAACTTGGTAGTATAATTGAATGGTTGTAGCTCTAATAGGTCCGATAAGGATGGAAAAGTTGGATGGCTATTGGTAATATCTGAGAGGAACGTGGGGGGATGGATTCCTGAAAACCTCTGAGTATATTCTTGTCTGGTATGATAGCATGAAGTTATGGTAGTTTTGGCCATAGGTTATCCTGTGTTGAATGCCTGTAAAATATATAATTAATGGTGTGTGAGATGGTTTTAGTTTAAGGTGGCAAAAAATGAAGAAAAACCTAGGAGAAATGTTATGACACAGGTTGAGCTATGTTGTGTTCCAATGAGATTCTTTAAAGCCAGGTGAATAGGTGTTATGCATTCTACAAGTATGGGATGAAAGTGCTAGGTGGGATAGTGCATGCTATGCTGCATGAGTATGTTTAATCCATGATTTTGTCTCTGGAACTAAAGAGTGGCCGTGACTGTATGGGCGGCTGTAGGAAGCGTATGATGAACGTGCCTGGAATATAAATGAGACAATTGTCGGCAAGGATGTATACCCCCGTCTGGTACATGAAAGTAAAAGAAATGTGGTAAGTGGCCAACCAAGTGAGTTCCCCAGCAATACCATGATTGTATGGATGATGAGTGGCATTTGTCGATGATATGACATGTGCTTAGTTGTCTGAGTAACAACGGATTGATGACCCTGACCATGATTTACCCCATGCCACAGCAGCTGCTTTTAGCGGGGATAGGATTGCCCATTTTATGCCATGTAAGTGCCAGTTTGTAGGGTAGATGGTAGCCGTTTACTGTGTTGATGATATTGGTCTTACTTAACGAAGCTTCAACCCATGCTTGAGTGATAGCTGGGTAGATCAATGGTGTGTATAGTAAGGAAACTCCTCGGAGGGTATGAGGGAGTTGAGACTTGGGGTAGCGAAGGTGTGTGGTGCCAATAAGTCTATGGTTAGTCTTTGTTTAAGGGAAGATTCCTTTGTGCTTAGTGCTGTAGCGGAACGCCAATTATAAATCCACGAATTCCACTGGTCCAGAAACGAATCCACAGTCAAGCGCTGAAAACCATAAGGCAATATCCCCAACCTCCCAGTAACCGGACGAGACACAGTTCTGAGAGTCAACTGACAACCTTTTAATCGGCAGGACAATTTATACAAGTCCCCATGCAAGGGGTTTCCTGAGTCCCTCCCCAGGGGCACTCCCAGAGGGGACTACATGGGGGACTTACATTACAGCATATTTCTCCCATCAGGCACCGCTGCACGAGAGGGATCATCTTACCAGAATGCACCGTTAAGTGGATTATCCCCTCGTGCAGCAGAACCGACAATTCACACAAAAATCCATAACTTGGGGAATATACAGTGGATTTACACGAATGGACGTTCGGTAGATAGCTGGGGTCTGAGTGCATCATTCGTGAGATTACCGCTCAGATCCCAGCTAAAATAACCAAACGCCGCACGAAAAACACAATTCGTATAAAACATAGGAAAAGAACCGATTGCTTGTAGGGAACAAAATACCGAATGTCCCAAAACTCCTGGAGGCTCAGCGGGGCTCGTGCCGTCTAGTAGCCGTTTTTAGTACCAGGCGCTCTACGACATAACCCCGCTGAGGGAACAAAGGATCCAAGATGGCCGACCGCCGCATGGTCGGTAGTCGAACGACGGCCACCCAGGAGAGCCTCTAATTACCGATTGCAACACTCTCTCTAAGTGTGTGGGCTATTATGGGTCTTTGCGTTCGGTTCACGAACGGCCCTCCAAAGTGCCGTTCGTGAAACGAAAGGAAATCCCCATACAAACCGCCATTTGCATTCGGCGGAACAGATAATTACAGGTAATGCAGGGAATACATGAAGCAGACACATACAGGTTAAAACGCATATCTCTCCAGACCTATAGGCAACCCTTAAAGGCATAGTGTCCAGTTATAGTCCAAGTGGCTAGGTTTGCCACAGGTGCCATGCTGTAAATGGTGGAGATTGGAAAACCCAAGTAAAAACCCCTCTGCAAATCTTGGCTATGAGTGTGTTTACAGCCGACGGTTCTGTTGTGCTGACTGTAGGTGAGGGCATACTATATTCCTTGAGAGTTTATTTATGATACCTGTATGGGAGCCCTTTGAAGCTCCAGAGCCTTAGTAAATCTACTACAAGTCTGGAAGGGTGATGAGTCAGTAGTGTTGAAAATGCATTGGTGTGTACAGATGGTGAGTACGTTATTTGTAAGTTGTATTGGGACACATGGTTTGTCATGTGCCCTGAATGATTTGAACATATATGCAACAGTCTATATGCAATGCAACTACTAATACCAATTGTCTCTGGTAGTTCAGAGGTGCTGGTACCTGGAGCCTGAGAGTGCTCGCCCGTTTGTTTGGGAGAAAATCCCTTCTGTATGGGTACCTGCACAAATAAGCATCTCTACATATTCCAAATGCCAACACAACCAAGGGATGGTCAGTTCCCGATTTACCTAGAATCCCTGGGTCTGACCATCATAGATACATCATCATACATATATATGCCTTGTTTCCCCAATGTGCCGGGATCATATGTGCAGGGTTAACGTCTTGAACCAAGTAACAGAGTTTCGGTTGGTGCTGGTTGTACAGTAGCGTGAGGCCCAGCCTTGTGAGGGCTGTGACTGACTCGAGATTGCCAGTCTGTCGTAAATTTTTTGGCTCATGAGTTTGAGTGAGGCTAGCACGGCCTGGGTGTCACCTGAGTTGGTGTTGCTGGGCCTTCCCCTGCTTCCGTGTTGTCCGTTGATGTATGGAGGAGTTTGAATAACTCTGCTTTCCTTGCTGTGGCAGGGTAGGGGATTTGTCGCCTCCTTAGGTCGGAGCCACATCTCCTCTGCTTGAAGGTGTATCACTTCTAGCCGGGGTGCCAGGAAGAGGTGATTCTTCACCATCTTTTTGAGAAATACTTAAATAACAATAAAGATTGCAATTATTATTTGTACCCAGGGGTCTTGTACTGGCTTGCTAGCTAAGCCGTAAGGCGAAACGATTAGGCTTGGTGTTTTTTGGTGACTGGTGAGGCCCTGCTAGTTGCCAAGTGGCTTGAGAGGCTCTATCTATGCTTGGCGCGAGGGGATTTTTTGTGGCCACCGAACGTTGTGGCAGGATGTTGGCCTCTCGGTGACAGTAACCAGAAAAATAGGAAGGGGAGTGACAGGTGAGGCCCTCTCTATGATACAATGCGAGGCGGCTAGCTCACGAGTGGCCCGAGGGGTGTATGCCTCCGAGTGTGAGGCGGGGTGTTGGCCTCGCGGGACCACTAACCGAAGCATAATGCAGAGAAAAAAGGGGGTAATACCTATTGGGCCCTAGAACCCTAATTGCCAGTACACTATTACTATTCCAGGGAAGGTAAGAGATGGATAACTACGTGAGCAGGTGTATGTACCTGGTAGTATGGTATTGAACCTGACAATCCGTATAGGTTTTTTAGTAGTAACTGTAACCTGAATGGATAAAATCGTATGGCATAAGGAAATATGGCATAGACCAAGCTTATCTTAAAACATACAGTATATGTGAAAGTAAAGTGCCGTGATATGTAAATATTAAACATCATATCCATACTGGTTAAATATGTATCAATCTTAACCCATTAAGTGCCGTATGTAAGTGAACCATATTACCAGTTACGTATATACAGATGCGTGTGCTACTGTGTAATAATATGTGTATTTATAACAGATATTGATATACTGCTTGCTATGTGAATTGTTGTATGCCTTATTGAATGGCAAGTGAACATGGAGTTGCAAAATGCAAGTGCACTGGAGATCTGCCGAGTGCCCTATAGGTGGCAGTGTAGTTGATACTGATTGGTATGTGAAATGTTGTTTGTCTGTTGACCTATAGGGGTCAGTGTTTTGGTGTTTGTGTGAAAAACCCCATGAAAATTGTCAATGTACTTGACAGACCTGTAGGTGGCAGTGTTGATAGAACCACTGTTAGTCTTAATGTGAAATGTAAATTATTGTGAATTAAACCTGAAGTTGAGCCCGTGTTGGAGTTTAATTTATGGTCTATAGTTATGTTTAAAACAATCTTATGTGTAATTTATATTGGCTGGTAATCGTATATGACATGTGAAGACAGTTTTGCTGTTGACCAGTAGGGGTCAGAAATGCTGATTGTATGGTAAAATACCCTTTAACCCCTGAAGGATACATGACTTGTGTGACATATCATGATTCCCTTTTATTCTAGAGTTTGGTCCTTAAGGGGTTAATCCAAATGCAAGGTTAACGTGAGATTTTGAGTGACCTGTAAGGGTCAGTGTGGTTTATGTGAAACATTGTTTGTGAGCTATGCCCCAGCATTATAATTGTGTGACAGGGAAACAAACAGTGCCCGTTTGACAATATACAATAAGTGAACATAATAGCTTAATAACAGTCATTGTAACAAACCAAAGTTCTGTTCGTGGGTTGTAAACGCACGAAGCGTGTGTGTAGTACAATAGTAAATGCATGAACTAGTACCCGTTTGGTAGAAAATTGCACGAACCGTGAGCCTGGTATGTCAGGGAAACAAAACAAAACGAGCAGTGAGATTCGAAATGCACGCACAGAATTGCCTAGTATGTTTAGGCAATTGAAACAGAATGTGTTCCCGTTTGGGAGTATGCTAATGCTCGAAATGAGCCAGTGACAGATATAAACAAGTGATGAATGATATGCATGAACATGCAATGGTTTTAGGACAGATTTAGACAAAATGCAGCCGTAAAGTGAGGACCTGACCCGTGCATGGTGCCGTGGGACTGATGCCTGGCGTAACGGGTAGGTCGACTTACGGTTTGTGAGTCACTTGGACACCATGCACGGCGATGGATTGAAGAAAGAAGGTGGTAGGCCGGAAAAGCCTGTGGCTGGTTTCCTGACACAGCTCAGCTTAGAAAACCTCATGGTGTAATCAGGTAAAATGGCGTCTGGATGACCCGGAAGTGGAAATCATTCTGATGCTGACCTCAAGCGATATGAGTCAGGTAAGGGGTGTCCCTTATATAGGGGAGTGTAAGCCCCTCCCACAAATACAGGCCAAATGGCCTTAAAACTATATATATATATATATATATATATATATATATACAAAAGGGATCCTGCACTCCATCAACTGCAAAAAAGTTCCAATGCCCGGTGCTTGTCCAGCGCAATACAGAAAGAAAAATAGGATAGCACTCTCAGGACTGTATAAGAAAAATAAAACTTAACTTTTAATAGCTTAGTACAAAAATCGACGTTTCAGTCTGTTAATACCAGACTTTCATCAGGATTCATATATATACAGATGCACAGACCTTCTGACACAGAAACACACACAGACATATTGACACACATATAGACACACTGACAGACAGACATACTGGGACATACTCAGACACACACACACACACACACACTCAGGCACATATGCAAAATTGACAAATTTTTAGCCACCCTCCAGTTTCTTACCTTTTACTGGAGGGTGGCTTCCCTGGGGTCCAGTGTGGTGGCTGGGAGTTAAGCTCTCTCCTGGTCTGGCCCCCTCTTCACTGCCTCCTCCGGAACTGGTCTTCCTTCCTTCCTTCCTTCCTTCCCAGCGGCTAGGTGTTCTCTGGGAGGTAGTGACCAGCCGTCACTTCCGCCTTACATTGTAAATGTGTTATTATTGGTTTGTGTCCCTGTCCCCAACAAGGTCCATGTGGGCGTTCACCTTGCTTGGGGACTTGCATAAAAGGCCACTGTGGCTGCCATTAAACAGATTTGTTTACCCCTTCATGAAGTTTTGGCTCATGTTTGGGGGATTGGAGAACTTTATTTACCCTGGGGATTGCTATATTACAATACTCCCCTGTGTATAATCACTAGCTCTTAGAGCTGTTCCTGCTATGCTCTCTGGACTAGAAGAGGTCTATCCACTGGAAGCTGGATCCTGGTCTTTGGTCCAGGGTGGGTGGAGGACGTAGAGACCCCAACCAAGCTGCGGCAGTTTGTGGGGTCTACGGTGGTTATGGTGTTCCAGTACAGTGCTTATGGTGCTTGCAAGTACTAGGAAACAGTGATTGATCGAGTTACCCGGTTGGGGTGCCAGGCAGTCCATCACACTAGTATTTCTAATTCCTTTAGTAAATGATGATAAAAGTTGAGCCAAGTTTAATGATTTATTTTTACCAGCATTAAATGACATTTCATCATATTGAAACTAAGCCTGCATTGCAAATGTACATTTTATAGTATTATTAAATGAACACAGAGTGTAATGTTGAAGCACTCCTGTGGCAAACCTAGCCACTTGGACATTATTTCTGTACTGTCTCTTTAAGGGTTGCCGGTATGGGTTTCATGTTATGTGTTCCAGCGTGTAATGTAATGTTAATGCTGTATTTCCTGCCTGGGCCCTCTGCCGAACGCAGATAGCTGATTCCCCTTCGTTTCACGAACGGCACCTATGCGGGCCGTTCGGGAACCGAACAAAACATCAGCTAATAGCCCAAACACTTAGAGGAGTGTGGCGCCTATTAACCGATTGCAACAATGTTGCAATCGGTAATTAGAGGCTCTCCAAGGTGGCCGTCGTTCGACTACCGACCATGCGGCGGTCGGCCATCTTGGATCCTTTGTTCCCTCAGCGGCGTTTGGTCGTCGAGCGCGTGGTACTAAAAACGGCTACTCAACGGCACGAACACCGCTGAGCCTCCAGGCCGTTCGGGAGGTCCGGGACATTCGGTATTCTGTTCCCTTATATGCAATCGGCATTTTAAAGCTATGTTTTAGTGAATGTGTTTTTCGTGTGGTGTTCGGTTGTTTTTAGCTGGGATCGGAGCGGTAATCTCACGAATTATGCGCTCAGACCCCAGCTATCTACCGAACGTCCATTCGTTTACATGAACCAGATATTCATGAAGTTATAGAATTTAATGCGAATTGTGAGTTCTGCTGCACGGAGGGATAATCCACTTAACGGTATATTCCAGTGGGAGGATCCCCCTCGTGCAGCAGTGCCTGATGGGAGAAATGTCCTGTATTTTAAGTCCCCCATGTAGTCCCCTCTGGGAATGCCCCTGGGAGGGGACTCAGGAAACCCCTTGCATGGGGACTTGTGTAAATTGTGGAGCTGAAATAAAGACCTCAGTTGACTCCCAGCCTATGTGTCGTCTAGTTCTTGGGAAGGAAGGGTTACTGCAGTGCTGATTCCCCTGGATTATCCTTTGTTGTTCCTGTTACCCAGCGGAGATATCATGGATTATACTGCCTCTCCGCTACAACTCCCTAATATAAGGATCGTTTGACTTATTACCTGGGATCCGCCACAGAAAGATGAATGGTTAGGGCTTCCGGTGATAAGCAGACACTCAGCTAATGAGCCAACTGTGAACTGCAGCAGAGGAGGTGGGGAAGGTTACAGTAAGAGGCGCAGTAAGAGGGGGAGGCTGTGTCTGAGGTCAGTAAGAGGCGCAGTATGGGAGGGCAGCGGGGGAGGCGATGTCTGAGGTCAGGTTTCAGTAAGAGGTGCAGTGTGGCGGACCACCTGGCACCACGACTAGGTACCTCCACCAATCACTGCTTCCTAGTATCACCGAGTACTATAAGCACCGCACCGGACACCATAAGCAACGTAGTCCCCTTAGCCACTGCAGCTTGGCTGGGGTCTCGCCATCCCTTCCAGCTCCCAATGGGAGGACCTCTCCTCCAAGAGGAGCTGTATAGCCCTTAAAAGAGCTAGTGATATAGCAATCCAAAGAGCAGGGATATAGCTGGTATAGTTTTCTCCCACATACGAGACGAGGCTCTATGCTGGGGACGAACTGATTTATTGGGAGCCACACACTGCCTTTTATGCAACTCTCCATGCAAGGGGTTTCCTAAATCACATTCCAGGGGCATTCCCCGCTGGACCTGAGAGAGAATTAGTTGCAAGCAAACATCTAAATGAAATGATCTCCCAGTACAGAAAACATGCAATATAACAATACCTTTACCTGATAGTATTCAAATAGTCTACTCTACTCCTCGTGGCTACCAACTTGGTTGCAGCTAATGTTGAAGCAAATGTTATAGATCTCTTTAACAAATCTCTTAAAAATTGTGCTGTTAATTCCTCCCATGTTACTGATTGTCTTGCGTTGTTCCATCAGCTTGTATCAGCTGTCGTGGCGATATAAACTTGTCTGTAATTCTTAGCACAACAAAAATAAAGAATTAAAAAAAAAAAAAAATACCTTTTTAAAGTACGACCAAAACACATGGAAACACTACAAAAGTCACATCCCTTGATTTGGGTGACCAACATATCCAGAAATCATCCAGATCGGTTCAGGGGTTCTGAATTTTCATGGAAATCACAATTTGACCGACCGTGCACATGGTCCTTTGCCCCAAACAGTTCCATGAAATCAGTGCTAACGGTCGATCAAGTTAGCTTCCACCGAACAGTGCTCTTCTAAGTTGTATAGAACCGAACGCATGCGATTATGGAACAGGAGTTTCAGTGTTTCAGGAGTTTCTGTGTCCGATTATAGTTCCCTGAGATTGATGCACAAACACCGCTGCCTGCGTTCGCAGGAACAAGATGGCCACCATCTCGTGGTCGTTAATATGAAATGCGGCCACCCAGATGAACACTTAGAACACTGCAGTGGAAATTTTTACAAACTGTCAGTTAGGCTTAACAAGCTCCCTGGTGGTTCCCGAACCATATAACCCAAACCACACGATCAGAGCCTTTTAAAGTGTGTTAGACAAGGTATATTGTAGGGCCGATAGTCCTGAGGCAGGAGGCTGGCAAGCAGACTCCTCCAGGTGTCCGTCGCGAGGTTCTGTTCGCCACACACAATATGAGAGGGCAGTGGGGGAGGTGGTGTCTGAGGTCATTAGGAGGTGCAGTATGAGAGTGTAGCGGAGCTCCAAGACCTAGCATAGATATCTCTGCTATTCTTTCTTCGTAGTTGAACGGAGCAGTATAATAATCTAAGACCCTTTCCTCCCTCCCACCCCCCCAGCAACTATATGACACGTAGTTCTGGGAGTCAACTGATTTTATTTTGCCCACCCATGGCTTTTATGCATAGATCCCTACATAAGTTCTCCCATACAATAATACAGGGCTTTTCCTCCCAGCATCCTCTACAGAAAAATATACAATATTCTAAAACACCCCAAAAAAACACTTTCAAAAGGGGCTAATTTGATTGTATTGGAGGTCAGAGCTTATAACCCAAATTCCTCTTTGAAGCTGGACCCTAAGAGAGCCACTTTGCAAGGTGTGAGAAGTCACACACAAATGGCCTGGAAGTCTAGCTTCAGTATAAACTAATGCTCTCACTTGCTATATGTCCTGATTCCCTCTAGATAAGGAGTCCTTTTGATGTGAACAAGCCCTGTGTTCCAATATCATATCAAAAAGGGACACCAATACCCACGCACAGATCAATACTCAAGCCTCATTTTTATCATATTTAGAATGGGACAAGCACAATCTTCTACTGAAGCCCAAACATGACTTGAGAATCAGGGGACCGCACAAAGTTGTTTGATAAACGAACAAATGGGGGTACAGACAGCCAAACAAAGGGAATAAAAGTGTAGTTAGGTCCTCTATCCCACTACAGAGAGTCTGAGGTCAGGTTTCAGTAAGAGACGCAGTATGAGAGGGCAGCGGGGGAGATGGTGTCTGAGGTCAGTAAGAGGCGCACTATGAGGGGGAGGCAGTGTCTGAGATCGGGTTTCAGTAAGAGGCACAGTATGTCTGGGCAGTGGTGGAGGCGGTGTCTGAGATCGGGTTTCTGCAAGAGACGCAGTATGACTGGGCTGTGGTGGAGTTGGGAAAAGGTTTGCACTGCATTTTTTTTGTGTGTTTTTCTTACATAGAAAAATGTACCCCATATCAGTTAATCTGTTTTTTGTTTTTTTTAAATCTTCTTTAACCTTACATTGATCCTGCAATGAGATGGTTAATCCAACATCGATCATTGTGAGTGTCAGCTCCTATAATGAGATGGTTCCTCTTATAGTGAGGAACTGCCAAAAGAGGAAGAGTATATCCACAATTAAATTCCCAAAGGTTAATCTGAATATCTAAAGGTGAGATTTACAATCTGGAACAAGAGCAGATTCCAAGGGTAATGTAACCTGCTCACTGTCTGTAGCCTCATACAATGTAGATAAGAGGGATCTACTCAATCTCCTCAGTAGGACAAAGCGTTCATTGACAGCTAACAGGACCTAATCAGATCATCAGAACAGGACGAGTTTGTTAAAAGACAATGCAGGTCTCTTCACAACCACATAAGACACAAAGCAGTTATTGAAAGATAACTAGGATCACATCATGCCTCCCAAGTCTGACAAAGTATATATTGAAAAATAATGGGGGGTCAACTCATTGATTGAAAGATAACAGAGGTCACCTCACCACTCTAGAGTATCATGAAGGTCACCTTACTCCACTCTGATGGAACAAATCATACATTGAAATATGACTGGTCACCTCACTCTTCTCGAGTATGTTAACGAGAATCACCTTATTCCGCGATGATAGAATAAAGCTAAATTGAAAGATAACTGGTCACCGCACCCTTCTTGAGTATGATAACAAGGGTCACCTTAATCTACAATGATAGAACAAAGTGATACTTAAAGATAACGGGCGTCTCCACAGTGTACCAGAACATGACAAAGTACTAATTGAAAGATATTTGGGTCACCCTATACCTTAACCCCTCTTTCACAAATCCTGTGTGACAGAGGCCGTTTTGGAATGTTTACTATGTGTTTTTTCCCATCATAAAATAACACTTTGGCGGACTGCATGGCACCTCTGCCAATCACGCTAGTACCATAAGCATTGTAGCCCATTTAGCACCTTAACCATAGAGGTTTCACTTATCTGAAATTGCCGAGCGCAGAGAGCGTACACAATACTGTGATATATACACTGCCGAGCGCAGAGAGCGAACACAATACTGTGATATATACACTGCCGAGTGCAGAGAGTGTACACAATACTGTGATATACACATAAAATGATATACACATTGTAGCGGAGAGCAGTGGTAGCAGGGCTTCTACTTCGCTGGTTACTCTAACAGGTACTCAGGAACAAACAGGAAACTTCAAGACAGCAGGAATAAGTACAAGATGATACACGAATATCCCATCAACCTTACCAATAACTGGACAACACTCCATATTAGGAGCAGAACTGACATTTAATGGCCAGGCTTGCCTTTTTTGCAGGTTTTGCCCCAAAGGTTACCACCCAGGTGGACCTTGTGTGGCACCGATTAAAAATAAACAACATCAAGTAAACACAGTCAGGTCACAAGACACTCCCATACATTACACACAATCCTTCCCCTCTGCTCAGGGGACAATTGAGTTAATTACTGTATCAACTCAATTATCCCAAAACAGAAAAATCTCAAGTTTCATACTTTTCTGGAAACACCCCAAAACATATCCTACATTCATAATTCCAACATCCACTGATAGCCCAGATCTGGGGAGCAACATACTGAAAAATCACCCGGATCGGTTCAGAGGTTCGAGAGTTTTATGGATGTCTTAGTTTCACCGACCGCACACGAGGTATAAGCCGAGAATAGTTCCATGGGTTTTGGCCGTGCAGTCGGTCTCTGTTCGGGAGGTTGAAATGTATGAAAATATATAACAGAATAGTTTGTGTCTTTGTTAGTTTCATTCCTCTCGTTCGTATGATTTTTTTACCAAACGCTGCTCTGTTCCCTTAAGTTCTCACAAACTTATGTGAGGATGGAAGTCTCTGCTCGTGCCATCACGTGTCCGATTTGGATTCCAGACACTCTATGACCAAACACTGCTGGTGTAATTCGTACGCTAATGCTGGTGTAATTCGTATGTGTTCGTATGACGAATGGCAGCCACCCAGGGAATACCCAGTTAGTTTGTGCTGTGGGCAATTAAAACAGTGTGAACCAAGTTAGGGAGGTCAATTGATGCCACGCTCCTCTCCTGGGTGGCCTGGTTGTTCAGTAGTTGGTTCATTTGTCGAAACATATGGGGAAAAATAGCTGAAACAGGATTCTTACCGAACAACCAGACGAACGATAGGGAATATTATATTGTTACTTGTTTCCACAAGTAACCAACATGGATGGTATATGAAATAAAGTAATAAAAAGGGTGGGTGGACAGTCGTCTGTTTGGTCGTCGTTCATATTTGCAAACACATGGCGGCGGCTACTGGGAGAGGAGCCCAATCTGGAGGAAGAGGAGGCAAGTCGCGAGGTACTTCCTCCTCCAAGAACTCTAGGAATTTTATGACTATATAATTCCCAAGTCAGAAGGAGTCGGGGCTTGTCTTCTTCAATATTCAACCATATGGACAGAATCCACAGGCGACGGTTGGGTACTGGATATTATCCGGAGAGGATACCTTCTAGAATTTTTCGAGCATCCTCCCAACAGGTCTTTTCACCTCACAAAGTGGCCAGGGGACAAAGAGAAGCGCAAGGCCCTACGGAACTTCATTATATCCTTACAGGCAGAGAAAGTTATCGTAAAAGTGCCAACAGACGAAAGAACAAGGGTTTTACTCTCACATCTTCCTAACGAAACAAATCCTCAGGAGGATGGAGACCCATTCTGGATCTGCACAGATTAAACAAGCATCTACGCATTCGCAGATTCAAGATGGCTATAATAAAAGTATTGTCACCCAACCAATGGATGTTGTCTATAGATCTGTTAGACGCTGTGGCGAAATCAACCTCGCCACTGGGCATTGGAGAAGCCTGTTTGCCTGCCTGCTGACTATGGCCCCTGGGAGATTTGGCCCTTTAAGTACAGTATTTGTGCATATTGTATTTTATTATGCTGCTGCTGGCCCTTTAAGAACCATCTGGGGACATACTGTGGAGTTACTGGGTGGCCACCATTTCCTGTATCAAAGGCACATGGTGAGAACAATGGATGACGCACATGGTGAGAACAATGGATGGCGGCCATTTTAACTCACAGACACTGTTTGGACTTTTCTACACGGTGCCATCTTGCCAGTATTTGGTGCACGAAGACATCGTGCAGTAGTTTTAAACTACAGAACAGGGGACACATTATACAGTAATTATTTTTCATATAGCCTGTATATGTTCTGCGGAATCTGCATTAAACTGCATCTTCCAAACTACTGAACGGATCTAGGTGAATTTTGGATATGTGGTTCACCCAGATCCCCCGGTTCCGAGGCTATAATGGGGTTATTGCATGTTTTGGAGTCCCTGTGATATGTTTTATAATACTGTGTTTCTCTGTCTGTGATAATGAGATTACCCATTGTGTTCAGTAATCATATCACAGGCAGAGGGGAGGATTTTGTGTGGGAGTGTCTGTGTGTATTGTAAGGATTGATTGGTTGTATTTCAAAACCCTGTGGGCAGTACTATGTTTGTGGATTGTGAATAAAAGAGGCTGTATGTGCCAGTACAGTCAGTTCTGCTTGACCTCAAAACG
>OW240917.1:1011927-1033467 GCA_933207985.1 Pelobates cultripes
CCAATATATTAAATAAAACTCTATATAGAACCACTCACATATTTCTGAGCTAATCAATCTGCTTGAGACCTAGCTACATCGTGGGAAATGAGTTGCACTAAAGAAGGGGAAAGGTCGCCTTCACGCACCTGAGAGCTTTTACCCCTGAGTTTGGTTGATTAGCTCAGAAATATGTGAGTGGTCTATCAGATCAATTTGCTAAATCCGTTCTGTCTGTATACGATACGTAATTTCTTTGTTTTGTCACTTGAGTGTGGTGCTAATAAACTTTGCATTCTAAAATTTTTGAGTCTGTGTCTTCTTCTCTCCCTGGTTTATTGCTTGGGTATTACCCAATGTTGTGCTGCCATGGATATGGCCAGGAAAATAGAAAAATTTTTCATAGGGTCCCACCCGGGGCTATTGCTGAAAACATGACTGGGGAAGGAGGGGTGGTACTTATACTGCTTAATTATTATTCCTGTCCAATAGGGATAGGGAAGAGCTACCCAATGTTGTGCTGCCATGGCCTATGACCAAGAAAAGAAAATTACGATAAGTATGAATACATTTTCTGTTATATATAACAAAAAAGTTTTTTTGTTTGATCCGGATGAAAGTCCTCTATGTAGGACTGAAACGTTGATCATCTTTTAAATATGTATTAATACATTTTGGGCATTTATTCGAGTGCTGCAACCTACTTTGGAGAGAGAGAGAGAGAGAGAGGGGTGTGTGTGTGTGTGTACAGCACATTTAGATGAACGTATGGTGATGGTATTATGTAAATTAATAAGAACAAAAGTCGGTTGAGGTGTGCCAAAACCAACGTGAGGTTAGACCTGTAAAAAGAGGGAAAAATTAAGAAAACAATTTCTTTTGCAAGACATACTGTATTTAGCAAGACATTATTTGGACATTTCATATAAATCTAGTCTGATTTCCTTTTCTGGATTAGGAATGTACCTGTTGTTGTATGCGGAGGATTTCCAGCATCCCATGTTCTTAATGATTTGTGTTAGTAAGTGATTACCAGAAGCTGCTGTGGCCACCCCAATACGGAATGAATGGCCATAGAAAGAATTCGGGTTGTGTCCTAGTCTGAGTATCAATGTGCGTATGTATAGCATGAACTATTTGATGGTTAGCAGCTTCCCTTGAATGGGAATTTGGGGTTAGCTGTAAGCTGTACCTTAACTAAGTTATCCAATATTTGAATTGGACACCTCTTGGTAGAGGTAGGGTAATATATTATCTCCACTGGGGAGCCAGTCTGGCTAGTTTTGGTATGAGAGATTGACAGGATATAATGGTCGTCTACTTTAGTTAGGTGTTTTCTCTTAAGGCATGACTTAAAGTCGGATGCTTTCTCCACGGAAAATTCCTTCGGTCTCAGGAAACCGTAAAAGGCTATATAGGCTACAGATTTGATTATCAGATAGTGATACTGTAAAAAGGACTCTAGTAAATTGGAGATGTTCCTAAATAGGTTACTATCTATTGGAAGTCTTTTGAGAGGATTATGATTTGTTAGTCTCTGAACGTCTCTTAAGACACGTTTGGCTGGATAAGAGGCTAAGAATGGAGCCTCTTTTTGGATATATAGTTAACATGTAGTATTGTATGCCTGTTAAGTAAACTCTGATTGTATTGTATGCTAATTTTAGAGATATGTGGCAAAAAGTTGGCTTCTATGGAAAAAACATTTTAGTACATTATAATCACGTACAAATTTTTTTAACAGATCATATGCTCTGGCATAGGCTTTTTTAGTATTGAGTGATAAATCAGCCTGTGCAAGCGACCTACTGTGATTTAACAGAGTTTTCAGAGCATTATTAGGTCAGTGAACTGTGGAGGTTCTTTGGGCTGTAAGTTTGCTGTCGGATGGATTCTGAAAAATTCCTGTAATTTAGAACGTGAGAGTGTCAGCTGCGTTATTCTGAACGCCTGGAACGTGGATACAACTTAGACAGAACTGTAGATTTGCCGCTAACCAGGTAAGTTTCCTTACTAAGTTCGTGATAGTAAGGGACTGAGAGCGGCCTTTATTAATAATGTAACAAGCTGCCAGGTTGTCTGAAAAGTACCTGATTTACCTCTCCACTCTTTACCCGATATGTGTGCTGCAGCTACAATCGGGAAAATTTCAAACAGTGCTGAGGTCTTGTTGAAACTTTCTAAGGAGAAAGTTTCTGGTGGCCAAGAGTCGTATACCCAGTCATTGCCAAAAATCGCTGTGTAACCTATGGCTCCTGATGCGTCAGTCCAAATTACTGGGGAATCGTCAGAGATGGGGGGAATGAATAATGACCTGCCATTCCAAGAGGATAGAAATAGATGCCACATTTTTAAGTCAGTTCATCTAAGTTAGTTCTGGAATCGTCATCGGGGAGACCGTGTAAGAGAGAATTCTGTAAATGAAAGACCTCCCTTGAGGAATAATCCTCATAGTGAAATTGAGTGACCCTAGAAGTGACTGTAGTTCTTTCCTGGTTCGTTCATTTAAACTGTCTAAATTAATACCTACCTACCAGTATTTTCCCATATAGTCCTTTCTGGTATAACCAGGACTGTAAATTTAAAACAAGTCACGGTTTGTCTCGCCAAACATTAGTTCAAGTGACCGCCCTTCAAAGACAAGTCCAAGCTTCCCCAACTCTATTCAATTATATACGGTTAGTATCTAGTTTCATTCCTAGATTTGTCATTTTCATTTTTCATATTTGTAGGGGTTTAGATTATAACTCAACCATTATGACATGTTTTAGGATCAAGTAGGGGTCATTCATACCGACTACATCCTACAG
Source organism: Pelobates cultripes (assembly GCA_933207985.1). Lineage (NCBI taxonomy): Eukaryota > Metazoa > Chordata > Amphibia > Anura > Pelobatidae > Pelobates > Pelobates cultripes. The sequence goes on from OW240917.1 coordinate 1,014,717, forward strand.
GCCAACAGCAGGTATGTGTGTAATAAAAAAAATAAAAAAAAAGGTAGGAACGTAAGGTTAACAAACACTCGCCAATTAGGTAAAATTTCATAGGCCTCTTCGGCCTTTGAGTGGTCCCGCAAGGCCGACACTCATCCCTACAGTCGGAGGTACAAGCCCAATCGGCCCAATGCATAGTTATCGCCTTGCATCGTCATAGTTAGGGCCTCACTCGTCACGGCCAATCAATATTAAAATCTTATACGTGTCACCGAGAGGCCAACACCCCGCCACCCACCTCAGTGGCCCAAAGGCCCCACGAGCCAAATCATAGGTAAAGCCTCTCAAAGCCACTTGGCAAGTAGTAAGGGCGTCATCCATCACCTAAGATAGTGAGAATAATATAATTTCACCTTAGGGCACTAAACTAGTAAACTGGGTTACTGCATATCCACATAAATACCATATTAAGTTATCTGCCTCACACCCATAGCATGTCTAAGGAGATGACCTGTCGGTTACCAGCACCATAACCAGACCAGGCTCGCAGACAAGGCAAACCGTACTAGCCAGCCCAGCATCCCGCTATATGTATGTATAGGGGTGTGTGTGTATAATATATTATAAAATAATTAAAACATTTTATAATATATTGTACATATATAATGCATCTATATGATTTAATAAGTGTACTTTGAGATATATACACATATATCTCAAAATACACTTATATTATATATGTATAATATATTATAAAATGCTTTTATTATAATATATATATATAGGAGTGTGTATGTGTGTGTGTGTATGTGTATATATATAACACACACTTATTTCCTATATATATTCTAATCATTATAATATAAGTGTATTTTGAGATATATGTGTATATATCTCAAAGTACACACATACGTATTATATTATACGTAATACACACATTCAATCGATTTGCCTTTTCAAACCCTTCTCTGCTAACATTGCCATTATCTACTGTCCCCCTGGTTCCTCTCTCCTCTTTCTTGACCACTTTGCTGCCTGGCTACCCTATTTCCTCTATTCTAATATTCCATCCCTGTGATGGTCACCCCTGGGTAGTCGGGGTATTTACCGCCCAGATGTCCTTTTCCCCAATCTGGAAGGGCGCTGTGGAGTCCCAATACGACATTCTATTATACTGTTATGATAGGCAAATTCCTTAGAGCTCTGAGAAGAGTTAGTGATTACAGCAGGTATAGCATTTCCCTACAACAAGAGGCGAGGATGCGAGTTGAGGGTAAGAAGGTCAGAGTTTAATGGCACAGGTTGGATTTTTGTACATTTCCTCAGGCCAGTGGAACACCCACTAGACCCGATGGAGCACCGAACTACAAGATGTACAGACCAATAAAGACAATGGACAATGTCTGACACTCCCACATACAGCACACCATTCACCCCTCTGCTTGGGAGATAATTGAGCAAGATACTCTAACTAAATTATCCCCAAACAGAAAAACCAAATTTTTCACAAGTACAGAAAACACCCCAAAACATTACATATCGCCATAAATGTTATATCCCCTGATAGCCTGATAGGGGTTCAGAAAATTCCTGGAAGTCCCTTTTGACCGACCGCACGCATGTCTTCATGCGTGTTCGGTAGATTATTTTTACAGAACGGCGCTCTGTTCGTGGGGATTTAGCTGGAGGTGGAAGTTCTAGCGGTGTTCGTGCCATTGAGTGTCCGATTTTAGTTCCATGCACTCAACGACAAAACACCGCTGTCCGCGTTCGACTAAACAAGATAGCCGCTGCAATGTGTTTGGCTATACAAACGGCGACCACCCAGCCGTTCGTCAATTAAGCTGCAGTTACCGTGGCATACTTAATCAACCAGCTACCTGCAAAGACACTAAATCAACGCGCTACCTGCAAAGATGCTCCCGTTCTGCTGAGCAGTCAGACTTTCTCCATTATAGATTCATATTGTGTTCATAAAGCACAGCACTTGCCCTCGCCAACAAGTCACACTTTTCCTTTCTCATTCGTTCATGCTCCCGCAATCCCAGGCGTCTCTTTGACACCTTATGGCCTCCCAGAGTAACCTCTACCTCACATAGCTGTCTCTTGCTCTATCCTCTATCTCTCCTCCAGCTCTGTTTCACTCCACCTTGTTTGATTGATATTTCCCCACCTCCTATAGACTGTAAGCTTGTTTGAGCAGGGTCCAATTTATAGTTAAATCCCCCTCTCATGATATTGTAAAGCGCTACAGAATCTGTTGGCGCTATATAAATGGCAATGATGATAATAGTGTGTGTGTGTGTGTGTGTGTGTGTGTATATATATATAAACATCCAAAATCTGGCACTCTGCCCACAAAGTGTTAAACAATTATAAACACCAAGGTGCTTCTCCAAACGAGTATATAAAATGCAAAAAACGAGAGCACTCACTGGATTTGATATATAAGTACTTGTATTTAAATGAACATACCAATCGACGTTTCGACCGTCTCGCGGTCTTTATCAAGATGTCCCCACAGTGTGACAAATCATCATTATATAGTAGTGAGAAATAAACTTACCCAATCATCAAAGTGATCAATAACCGATGTTGAAACCGTCATGTGATAGACGCCCACTGGCGCGCGCCATTGCGTGCGTGGTGACGTCATATCACATGACCCCAGTGAACCGGGTTGCCTAGTGACAATCCCAGCGTGTGCAACATATCAATTAAAAACATCAAGAAGGATCTATAACAATATCACAACATTGAATGCATGGCCACAAATTTACAATACATAGTATACCACATTAGAACTGATTCAAAGTATTTCTCTATCTGATAACTGTTTCCTAAATAACCGAGCTGAATTAAAAGACGCTAAAATTAGTGATCAATCCATAATAACTATGCCCAAACAAAAATATATATGTATGCATGTAGACGAGGAACAACCTTTATCAGATGAAATGATATCAAAATCGCAAGATTGTGCAAAATTAATCAATTTGCAAAAACCCTCATTATATATTAGTTATGTTGCTGTGAAAAACTGCTTCTTAACGTTGTACTGTGTAATAAATCTGTACAGGCTAAACCGTAAATTGCAATTTATGATTTCTCAACCTTAATGTAACCTATTAAGGGTTACTATCCCTAACTCTTAATAAATGAGAGGATCTCAGCAAGGAGCTATGACTACCCACAGAGGTACAGTGTGGGTCTTTTGTGAATTATGTGACCAACATTACGGTGATGTATGTATGTATATAATGTGAAAATATATGGTGTGTGAAGTGATGTGTTGTGAATTGCTAGATGTGAAATACGTATAAAAATATAAAAAAAAAAAAAAAAAATATAAAAAATGTGAAAAATGTGAAAACTCACTCGGTCCACTAGAAATACCACAATCAATCTACACAGGGTATGTATGTGTTACTGATGGTATATAATGTCATCAGTGTGAATAAGAGTATTCTGGAGACTAAAATAAGACCAGAACACATGTGTATGAGAACTGCATGTTACAAAGGTGTCTAAAAGTGCCAACCTCACCTAATACATAGACCTCTGTGTCTTGGATATCAAACAAGGGATAGGATAGCTAACACTTCTCGGTCAAAGAGAACAGTAAATCAATATGATAATCACTTCAATCACTAGACCAAGGCCCGATTTTTTTCTCAAAAATCAACGAGTATTCAAAAAACAATTGAAAGAGTTATACTCATTCAGTCCCCGTGGTTGCACCGTGTCCAAATGTTTGATCCAAAAAGTTTCTCGCTGTAAAAGTCTTTGAGATCGGTCTCCGCCCCTCATCAAAGGTGGAACTTGATCGATGGCAATAAATCTCAACGTTGGTAAACGATGCTGAAATTCTAAGAAGTGTTTCGCAACTGGCTTCTCTGTTTTACCATCACGAAAGGCCGTCATGATCCCTGATCTGTGTCCCCGGATCCGATCTCGTAGTGTCATGTCAGTTTTGCCCACGTAATATTTCCCGCAAGGGCATGAAATCAAATAGATCACATGATCGCTTAAGCAGGTAATTCTATGCTTAATTTGTATCCTCTCGCCTGTGTGTGGATGTGCAAACGAAGAACCAGTGAGCATATGTCCACAGGTAACACAGCCTGAGCACTTAAAACAGCCTTTCCGGATATTATCTGTTAGAGGACTATAGGATTTTAAGATGTCAGTCTTGACCAGAATATCCCTAAGGTTTCTGTTTCGTTGAAACGCAATCCTTGGAGAGTGAGTAAACTTTTGATTTAACGTCTTGTCCGAAGATAAAATATCCCATCTTCTCCTGATGCTTTGTGAAAATTTTGAACTTTGGGCGTGATACTGTAATGGAATCGTGATGCCTTGATTATTCTTTCTATCCTTTCTGTCTATGCCTTTAAAGATTTTTTCAGCTTTCTCCAGACATTTATGTAAGATGTTACGTTTATATCCCCGTTCCAAGAAGGATCTGGTCATTGCCTCCAATTGTGCTGTGCAGGTATCACTGTCGGAATTGTTTCTGAATACCCTTAGAAATTGTGAAATTGGAAGGGAATTTTTTAAGGATGCAGGATGGAAACTAGTCGCATATAACAGCGTGTTCCGATCTGAAGGTTTCCTGTATAGTTGGTAACCAATTTTAGTATTATTGCGGTAAATTTCCACATCTAAAAACTGAATCCTCTCTGTGTGGTGTGTTAAAGTTAATTTAATTGGTGTGTCAAGATTGTTTAAATCTGTTATCATAGTCTCCAATTCTAATGCTGTCCCCTTCCATAGAATAAAAATGTCATCGACAAATCTATGATATTGAATTAATTTCTCCGTGTATTGTGGCAAAATATGCGTACTTTCGTACTCAAACATAAAACTGTTAGCGTATGTTGGAGCTATAGCCGATCCCATCGCTGTCCCTGTTTCTTGGATGTAAAAAGATCTCTCAAAGCGAAAATAGTTATTCGACAACGTTAAGTGTAATCCCTCCATTAAAAATTCAATGGGGGGTCCATCATAAACCTTTGACTGTATCAATAACTTCCGCATCGCATCAATGCCCTTATCATGTGGTATCACCGTATATAGGTTCTTTACGTCTGCCGTGGCAAAAATATAATCAGGATCCAATAGGTTGCATTTTTCAATTTTATTCAAAAAATCTTGCGTGTCTCTTAAGCATGTGTGGATCTGTGTTACAGTAGGTTTGCAATAAAAATCCACAAATTTGGCGATGGGTTCCAGTATACCCATCCGGGCAGAGACAATCGGTCTCCCAGGTGGTTTTTGAAGATCCTTATGTATCTTTGGTAATGTGTACAAAATAGGGATTTTAGGATGTTTGTTCAATAGGAATTCTGCAGAGTTGGAATCTAGCCATTTTGCCGTTACTCCTAATGTAATCCACTTAGAAATTTTGTTTAAAATCTTGGACGTTGGATCAAACGACATTTTCTTGTAAGTTTTTGCATCAGATAATTGGGATAAAATTTCTTGCCTATAATCCTCATAATCCTGGAGCACAATCGCCCCTCCCTTGTCAGCTGGTCGAATGATTATTTGATCATCATCACTCAATTCCTTAAGAGCGGCTCTCTCTGTTCTAGTGAGGTTGTCTGGTCTTTGTGGAGAATTATGTACTATTTTGTTAATATCCGTTCTTAGAATTGAAGAGAAGGTCTTGATGGAGTGATGCATATTTTTAGGTTCCCACGTACTTTTCAGTTTGAATGGATTTGACATTCTTGGTGTTTCTGTGCTATGTAAAGCTTGAATATTTAAAATCCGATTCATTTTGTATAATTCAATTTCAATCTTGAACGGATCTGGCTTAATTGATGGTACAAAAGTAAGTCCCTTAGACAATAGTCTGATATGATCATTATTGAGTATTTTTGAAGATAAATTGATAACAGGATTTAATTCCTCTTGTGCGGAGGTTTGGACCTGGTGTTTATAAATCTTATTCTTTTGTCCTCTTCTAATTGGTCTCCATCTTTTGAACCTCTCCTTGGGCGGATCATTCTGCCTGGGGGATCGTTGGTGTGTTGTTCCAGCTCTAAAAAAGTAGTAGATCTGGTTGACTGCGTGGATCTCATGTTGGCACCTTGGTTTGGTTCCAGTCTGGTGTCTGTTTCTGAGGTTGAATCTGCTGAACTTGTTTCAATGGAAATGAATTGAGGTTTGCGAATACGTTGTTTATTTCTGTTAAAAGTTGGTCTTCGTCTTTCTCCACTAATCCAGTGATACACCTGATGGTGTGTATAATCAAAATTTACTTTCTCAACCTTCTGTTTCTTAAATCTAATGAGATCGTTCCGATATCTCATGATTTCATCCTGTAGTTTCATGAGGTGTTGGGTGGAGGTTGTTGCATTAAGCGTGGTTACATGTAGCAACTCAAACTTGTTAATTGATTCCTTAGTGAACACCAATTCATTTTTAACCTCTTCCACCACGATAATCATCCAGTCTAATGAGCACTTGTTAGCAATCCCCATCCATTTTTTACAAAATTCTGGGTTCTGCCTCCCAATTGTGGGTGCATTTTTCACCCTAAAGCCTCTAGGAATTCTCTTTGCTCGATAATAATCGGAAATAAAAATACCGTGAAGATCCAGATCTACTTCACGTCTCTTTAACTTCATTAAATCATTATATAAATCTTTAATGGTATCTGTATGTGTTAAATCAGCAGTGGTATTTGGCCACAGAATATTTTCAGCATCATGTGCTGAGATTTGTACAATTTCAGCAGTGTCTGCTAGGGCTCCAGCCCTCAAAAGAAAATCCTCCATGAAAACCTTGATAAAAGAAGTTTACTCAATCCAATCCTTTTCAGAATTTCTTAAAGAAAGCTGGAGGTGCAACAGAAGGTGTGTACTCACACCAAATATATAAACATCCAAAATCTGGCACTCTGCCCACAAAGTGTTAAACAATTATAAACACCAAGGTGCTTCTCCAAACGAGTATATAAAATGCAAAAAACGAGAGCACTCACTGGATTTGATATATAAGTACTTGTATTTAAATGAACATACCAATCGACGTTTCGACCGTCTCGCGGTCTTTATCAAGATGTCCCCACAGTGTGACAAATCATCATTATATAGTAGTGAGAAATAAACTTACCCAATCATCAAAGTGATCAATAACCGATGTTGAAACCGTCATGTGATAGACGCCCACTGGCGCGCGCCATTGCGTGCGTGGTGACGTCATATCACATGACCCCAGTGAACCGGGTTGCCTAGTGACAATCCCAGCGTGTGCAACATATCAATTAAAAACATCAAGAAGGATCTATAACAATATCACAACATTGAATGCATGGCCACAAATTTACAATACATAGTATACCACATTAGAACTGATTCAAAGTATTTCTCTATCTGATAACTGTTTCCTAAATAACCGAGCTGAATTAAAAGACGCTAAAATTAGTGATCAATCCATAATAACTATGCCCAAACAAAAATATATATGTATGCATGTAGACGAGGAACAACCTTTATCAGATGAAATGATATCAAAATCGCAAGATAGAAAGAATAATCAAGGCATCACGATTCCATTACAGTATCACGCCCAAAGTTCAAAATTTTCACAAAGCATCAGGAGAAGATGGGATATTTTATCTTCGGACAAGACGTTAAATCAAAAGTTTACTCACTCTCCAAGGATTGCGTTTCAACGAAACAGAAACCTTAGGGATATTCTGGTCAAGACTGACATCTTAAAATCCTATAGTCCTCTAACAGATAATATCCGGAAAGGCTGTTTTAGTGCTCAGGCTGTGTTACCTGTGGACATATGCTCACTGGTTCTTCGTTTGCACATCCACACACAGGCGAGAGGATACAAATTAAGCATAGAATTACCTGCTTAAGCGATCATGTGATCTATTTGATTTCATGCCCTTGCGGGAAATATTACGTGGGCAAAACTGACATGACACTACGAGATCGGATCCGGGGACACAGATCAGGGATCATGACGGCCTTTCGTGATGGTAAAACAGAGAAGCCAGTTGCGAAACACTTCTTAGAATTTCAGCATCGTTTACCAACGTTGAGATTTATTGCCATCGATCAAGTTCCACCTTTGATGAGGGGCGGAGACCGATCTCAAAGACTTTTACAGCGAGAAACTTTTTGGATCAAACATTTGGACACGGTGCAACCACGGGGACTGAATGAGTATAACTCTTTCAATTGTTTTTTGAATACTCGTTGATTTTTGAGAAAAAAATCGGGCCTTGGTCTAGTGATTGAAGTGATTATCATATTGATTTACTGTTCTCTTTGACCGAGAAGTGTTAGCTATCCTATCCCTTGTTTGATATCCAAGACACAGAGGTCTATGTATTAGGTGAGGTTGGCACTTTTAGACACCTTTGTAACATGCAGTTCTCATACACATGTGTTCTGGTCTTATTTTAGTCTCCAGAATACTCTTATTCACACTGATGACATTATATACCATCAGTAACACATACATACCCTGTGTAGATTGATTGTGGTATTTCTAGTGGACCGAGTGAGTTTTCACATTTTTCACATTTTTTATATTTTTTTTTTTTTTTTTTATATTTTTATACGTATTTCACATCTAGCAATTCACAACACATCACTTCACACACCATATATTTTCACATTATATACATACATACATCACCGTAATGTTGGTCACATAATTCACAAAAGACCCACACTGTACCTCTGTGGGTAGTCATAGCTCCTTGCTGAGATCCTCTCATTTATTAAGAGTTAGGGATAGTAACCCTTAATAGGTTACATTAAGGTTGAGAAATCATAAATTGCAATTTACGGTTTAGCCTGTACAGATTTCTTATTACACAGTACAACGTTAAGAAGCAGTTTTTCACAGCAACATAACTAATATATAATGAGGGTTTTTGCAAATTGATTAATTTTGCACAATCTTGCGATTTTGATATCATTTCATCTGATAAAGGTTGTTCCTCGTCTACATGCATACATATATATTTTTGTTTGGGCATAGTTATTATGGATTGATCACTAATTTTAGCGTCTTTTAATTCAGCTCGGTTATTTAGGAAACAGTTATCAGATAGAGAAATACTTTGAATCAGTTCTAATGTGGTATACTATGTATTGTAAATTTGTGGCCATGCATTCAATGTTGTGATATTGTTATAGATCCTTCTTGATGTTTTTAATTGATATGTTGCACACGCTGGGATTGTCACTAGGCAACCCGGTTCACTGGGGTCATGTGATATGACGTCACCACGCACGCAATGGCGCGCGCCAGTGGGCGTCTATCACATGACGGTTTCAACATCGGTTATTGATCACTTTGATGATTGGGTAAGTTTATTTCTCACTACTATATAATGATGATTTGTCACACTGTGGGGACATCTTGATAAAGACCGCGAGACGGTCGAAACGTCGATTGGTATGTTCATTTAAATACAAGTACTTATATATCAAATCCAGTGAGTGCTCTCGTTTTTTGCATTTTATATATATAAAAAAAAACAAATAAAACCGCTAACTTTGGCCAGCGTTTGTGACTAAGTGACTACTACAAAAGACTGGAAATACCCCATTTGGAATAGCCTAGGTTATCTACATTTGAAAATGGTATGCCATAATGGGGTTATTTCATATTCCTGGGCTATCATATGGTTTCCAAAGGCAACACAGACCAAGCAAACCAATCTAAATTGGGCAAGCCCTATATTGACCCTGTAACAGGGCCATCTTTAATATAGATTCGGCCCCCTATTCCCTTTTGCCCATTAATAACTATCACAGTCACTGTGTCTGAGTGTGAGTCTGACAATGAGTGTCCTTGTGTTCAAATGTATGTCTCTGTGACCATGTGTATGTTTGTATCCAGGGCCATATGTGTGTGGGTTAACTGTTTGCAATTCTGACACACAGTGTAGCGGAACGCCAATAATAAATCCACGAATTCCGCTGGTTCAGGAACGAATCCACAGTCAAGCGCTGAAACAACAAGGCAATATCCCCAACCTCCCAGTAACCGGACGAGACACAGTTCTGAGAGTCAACTGAAATCCTTTAATTCGGCTGGACAATTTATACAAGTCCCCATGCAAGGGGTTTCCTGAGTCCCTTCCCAGGGGCACTCCCAGAGGGGACTACATGGGGGACTTACATGACAACATATTTCTCCCATCAGGCACCGCTGCACGAGAGGGATCCTCCTCCCAGAACACACCGTTAAGTGGATTATCTCCTCGTGCAGCAGAACCGACAATTTATACAAAAATCCATAACTGGGTTAATATACGGTGGATTTACACGAATGGACGTTCGGTAGATAGCTGGGGTCTGAGTGCATCATTCGTGAGATTACCGCTCAGATCCCAGCTAAAATAACCGAACGCCGCACGAAAAACACATTTCTTATAAAACATATAAAAAGGACCGATTGCTTTTAGGGAACAAAATCCCGAATGGCCCGAAACTCCCGAACGTCCTGGAAGCTCAGCGGTGTTCGTGCCGTCGAGTAGCCGTTTTTAGTACCATGCGCTCGACGACCTAACACCGCTGAGGGAACAAAGGATCCAAGATGGCCGACCGCCACATGGTCGGTAGTCGAACGACGGCCACCCAGGAGAGCCTCTAATAACCGATTGCAACATTGTTGCAATCGGTTAACTAGCGCCACACGCCTCTAAGTGTGTGGGCTATTAGGGGTATTGCGTTTGGTTCACGAACGGCCCTCCAAAGTGCCGTTCGTGAAACGAAAGAAAACCCCCATACAAACCGCCATTTGCATTCGGCAAAAGGCAATTACAGGCAATGCAGAACATACATAAAGCATACACATATAGAATAAAGCACATATCTCCCCAGACCTATAGGCAACCCTTAAAGGCATAGTCTCTAGTTATAGTCCAAGTGGCTAGGTTTGCCACACACAGGTACACAGACACTCTGACACACAGGTACACAAATACATATACAGAAACAGGTACACATACAGACTGGTACATATACACTCTGACACACAAGTATACATACACAGACATACAAGTACACAAACATAGGCACACAGGTTCCTGACATACACATCCATATATGCACAAACTCATATAAACAGGTACATACATATAGAAATGACAATTTTACATATTTTAGCCACCCTCCTGTTTACTTTTGATGCAGAAGGGTGGCTTCCCTGGAGTCCAGTGGGAGCTGGCTGACCTAGGCTGATGGGAGTCTGAGGCCCAAACCTTTCTCAGCCCGTCCTCCTACCCACACAGCACTATTTTAGTTGGGAGGAAGTGACCTGTCCTGAACTCACATCCTCCCAGCAGGCTGGTAGAACAAAGTGAAAGGGGCTCAGTCCAGGGGAATTTTAAAGGGCCATGGGTCCTGAAATATGTTGCAGGCTCAAGGGGCAGCTGCTCTGGGCCCCCAGGATTAGCTGCCCCTTTTACCCCTTGTTAAAGACAGCCCTGCCCTGTTACTTTCCAAAACACCATAAAACCTGTACATGGGGGTAATTGGTATACTTGGGAGACTTCGCTAAACACAAATATGAGTGTTTAAAACTGTAAAACTTATCACGACAATGAAATCACCAGTAAAAGTGCAGTGTTTGTGTAAATAAAATGCAAAAAAAAAAAAAACGCTAACTTTGGCCAGTGTTTGTGACTAAGTGGCTAATACAAAAGACTGGAAATACTCCATTTGGAATACCGTGGGTTGTCTACTTTTACAAATGGTATGCCATGATGGGGTTGTAACGGATCACCTGGCACCCCGACTGGGCACCTCCGTTGAAGGATGCTTCCAGAAACAGCACAATAAAAATCTAGTATGCCCAAATACAGTTCTTAAAGGGCCATACACAGTCCAATACAATGGAAGAAAGGGATCAGCGCTCTCTATCTATACAAAATACAACAGAAACAATAATAAATAAGTAAAAAGTGGCAGCACACCTAAAAAGTAGGGCTCCCTCACAGGCCTTACAACAGAAATAGTACAGAAAAAAGAAAGGAAGGCAGCGCCACTATAAACCACATAAATTAAAAGAGCACAGAATAGGCAGACTAGAATGCAATATATATAATAGATAATAAGCAAATAGAAGTCCAGATTAAATAGTCTGACTGGTAGATGAATCAAACAGCGAGGTATATCTTTGTAGAGGTGAATACAGTCTTTTGTAGTGGGGGATTCTTCAGAGTGGTGTAGATGCGTCTTTGTACATCATATGAAATGAGAAAATAACTGATGGTACCATATGATGTACAAAGACCACCAAAATATCCTAGGGTGTCTACTTTTTAAAAATATATGGTTTGATGGGGGGGTATATTACATTGGCCGACTTCAAAAATGTCCCAAATAGGACATGGGTGCATGATGACCAGCTGTGAAAATTCCTGTGACGAGAGCAATCTTGCCGCGTTGTATTGGAGGAGCCTGGTTGCCTGCCTGCTCCCTTTAGACTATGGCACCATGTTGAAACACTTGATTTTCCCCTGCGAGGACACGAAAGCCGGGTCATTCGGTGCTGGCCCTGTTTGAGCAGTGATACCCCAGATAGCTATGCCATGGAGCCCATTCGTATAATGAAAGACTATGGGAAAGACTTTGGCTCCATGGCAATTGAACTGTATGTGTGTGATCTGAGCGCCATTCAGTAATAATGTGCGCTCAGTTCTGAGCTATCTGGGGATATGTTGAATGTACCTGTTTTATGCAATGGCTGCACAGTTATATGTTTTTATGTGTTTTATTGTCTTTTGCTGCCATGTGCTTAATGGAGTTTTGCCTCTGTACTTGGAGATAATTGGATTACTTCCCAATTATCTCCAGGATAGAAGACTCTGTGGAACTGGTTTTGGGCAGAAAAACCATGCTTCATTTGGTCACAAAGGACTACGATCTATCTTTTGAACCAATGGACCAATTTGTATGTTTTTGACATATGTTTGTATTTGGAGTATGCTGATTCTGAAAATTATGTGAATGTGATGCATACTTTTAAAATTATGAATAATGTGGAAACACTGTATTTCTCTAGGGAAAAGAACTCTCTAGAAGAGTGGGAATACCAGGAGCTGGCTAGGTGACTAATGGCTAAAATACTACTACATAGAGAATAAAAATATAAAAATATATATATGGTACTATGCCTTTAAATCTGGAATGGACAAAGTATCCCTATAAATGTGCAAAAATGTGAATAAAGGTGCTATGAGTGGAGATCTCAAATAAACGGGATATCACTTTAAATATGCAAAAATACAAAGAGAATGCTGCTATACCTTTAAATGTCCTTTAAGAGTGTGCAAACATGCAAAGCAGTGCTATATAGGGGGGATGATAAATAAAAAAAAAAAGTGTGTGTGTGTGTGTGTGTGTGTGTATATATGTGTATATATATATGTGTGTGTATGTATATGTGTGTGTATATATATATATATATATATATATATGTATATATGTATGTATGTGTACACTGGCGTACATACCAGGGTCGCAGGGGTCGCGACTGCGACCGGGCCCGGCCCACCAGGGGGCCCGGCCGCCCCGGCGACCCGGTATGTACGCCCAGGGCCAGCCTCTTCCCCTGGGGGGCCCAGGAGCCACCCCAGGCCCCCTGAGGCTGGCTCCTGCTGACTGGTGAAGCGGGTGCCGAGTGGCGCTGGCGGAGCACTCAGTGCTTCCTCTTCAGCTCCCTCGCGCACCGCACTGATACCGGAGCCGGAAGATGACGTCATCTTCCGGCTCCGGCATCCTTACGCGGACCGCGAGGGAGCTGAAGAGGAAGCACTGAGTGCTCCCTCGCGCGCCCGCCTGCCTGCCTGCCTGCCCGACCGGCCACCCGCCCAGGAGCCCAGCAGATCACTGGACCCCAGAGAATCCCCCCAGCACTCCAAAAGGTAAGGAGGCTGGGGGGATTAAATTAAAAAAAAAAAAAAAATCATGTGTGAGTGTTATTGTGTGTGAGTGTTATTGTGTGTGTGTTATTGTGTGTGAGTGTTATTGTGTGTGAGTGTTAGTGTGTGTGAGTGTTAGTGTGTTTGTTAGTGTGTGTGTGAGTGTTAGAGTGAGTGTTAGTGAGTGTTAGTGTGTTTGTTAGTGTGTGTGTGAGTGTTAGAGTGAGTGTTAGTGTGTGTCTGCTAGTGAGTGTTAGTGTGTTAGTGTGTGTGTCTGCTAGTGAGTGTCAGTGAGTGTGTTACTGTGTGTGTCTTACTGAGTGTGTGTGTCTTAGTGAGTCTGTTTGATGTCTGTTAGTGAGTGTGTGCGTCAATGAGAGTGTATGTTTTGTAAGTGAGTGTGTATGTATGTCTGTCGCTGACTGTATCTCTGTCAGTAAATGTGTGTGTCTGTTAGCTAGTGTGTATGCGACTGTAAGTGTGTGTGTGTGTGTGTTTGTGTGTGTGTGTCTTCAGCACTTACCTTTCTCCAGCGCCGGACTCCCTTGGTGCTGAGGATCCCTCAGCCTCTCAGCTCCGAATGCGACTGCGCACGCATTCAAACCGCCCATAGGAAAGCATTACTCAATGCTTTCCTATGGACGTTCAGTGTGCTCCTCTAGCGGCTGTCCGTGAGACAGCCACTAGAGGCTGGATTAACCCTCAGTGAAACATAGCAGTTTTTCTGAAACTGCTATGTTTTCAGCTGCAGGGTTAAAACTAGAGGGACCTGACACCCAGACAACTTCATTGAGCTGATGTGATCTGGGTGTCTGTAGTGGTCCTTTAAAGGACCACTATAGTGCCAGGAAAACATACTCGTTTTCCTGGCACTATAGTGCCCTGAGGGTGCCCCCACCCTCAGGGATCCCCTCCCGCCCGGCTCTGGAAAGGGGTAAAACTTACCTTTTTCCACCGCTGGGCGGAGAGCTCTCCTCCTCCGATCCTCCTCTTCTCCTCCCCGTCGGCTGTATGCGCACGCGTTGCAAGAGCTGTGCACGCATTCAGCCGGTCACATAGGAAAGCATTCATAATGCTTTCCTATGGACGCTGGCGTGCTCTCACTGTGAAAATCACAGTGAGAAGCACGCGAGCGCCTCTAGCGGCTGTCAATGGGACAGCCACTAGAGGAAATTGGGGAAGGCTTAACCCATTCATAAACACAGCAGTTTCTCTGAAACTGCTATGTTTATGAAAAAATGGGTTAACCCTAGCTCGACCTGGCACCCAGACCACTTCATTAAGCTGAAGTGGTCTGGGTGCCTAGAGTGGTCCTTTAAGTGTGTGTGCATCAAAAAGGGGAAAGATGAGAGACCAAATTCTCTGCTGGATGACCAAAAAATATGTATGAAACTGGTGTCTATATCCCAAACAACATGAGGGATAAATGATACCTGTTGCAAATAATATACTTCGTAAAAGATAGAAGTAAAATAATAAGCTATACAGTACAAGGAACTGTTAGCTTTAGGCAATAAAAATGAAAACAATATATCGCTGGAAAACTGAAGCATAAAACTGGATCACTTCATATAAGAAAAAAATGGCAGTTTATTGAATATATTAAAATAACTTTGGAAAAAGTTAAATATAAAAATACAGGTCACACTAGATTCAGAAATGCATTACCAGACTGATGCATTGAGAAATAACAGCAAGGACCTTGGGATTGTTAAGGATGGATACGGATTGTGATGATTCAATATACAGCTGCCGGTGAGGATGGCTTGTGTCTGTGAGCACGTCCCGAGCAGGAGCCTCACTTCAGGGGACGTGCAGGACAGATGCCTCCGGTGGCAGTACTTTCCAAACAGGTCCTGCGTGTGGAGATTAGTGGTGCTGCTGGTATATGCGTCTGATCCCGTGTGTTGCTGGAATGCCTGTCTTACACGTTTCGTAGTAGGGAATGGGAATGGGCCCTACTTGTCTCTGATGAAGTAGGGCCCATTCCCTACGAAACGCGTAAGACAGGCATTCCAGCAACACACGGGATCAGATGCATGTCACCTAGCCAGCTCCTGGTATTCCCACTCTTCTAGAGAGTTCTTTTCCCTTGTTCTATATAGGTTTTTAGTGAATCCCTATCATTACCAGTTTTCGAGCAGCTTAGTGCTAGTCTGTCTCCCTCTCTCCTGTGTGGTACATTAGGTACACCAGAACCGTTCTACTGTATTTCTCTGCCTGTAATAATTACATTACCCATTGTGTAAGGTAATTGTATCACAGGCAGAGGGGAGGATTTTGTGTGGGAGTGTCTGAGTGTATTGTATGTGTTTATTGGTTGTTTTCCAAAACCCTGTGGGTGGTACTAATGTGTATATAAGGACAATAAACCCACAGCTCTGTCTGTTCCTGCTTGACCCCCAAAACGGAGCCTTGTCTCGTTCTTGGGGGGGATTTATTGTATGCTGTTCCAGTTCAACTGCTAGGAGTGTAAACCTATTCGTATGGTTTTTCCTATTCGGCTGTTTACAGTATTTGTATGTTTGAGAGCATTCATATGCTTCTCTGGTTCGATGGAGTGGTGTCTACAGTAGCTGCCTGTGTCTCTGGAAGGGGAAGATCTTCTAAATGGCGGTTTAACCTGCCTGGGGGTGCCGTTACAATTCCAAGTTGGAAAACTGGAATGTACACTCTCCAAATAAGGTCTTTTAGTCCCCAGGGAACCCGACACACCTATACATGGGGAGTATCACTGTACTCAAGAGATTCGGGATACGAACAGCAGTGTTTGGTCATCGAGTGTCTGGAACCCAAATCGGACACTTGACTAAGCAAACATCGTTGAGACCTCCAGACTTCCATAGCTTTGAAAGACTCATCCGAGCAAGGGGATTCACATGAAGGCAAGCAACAGCCATTTCATTCGGTATTTTCATCTGTTTATACCCACTAACGAAGACCGACGACAAGGCCAAAACTTATGGAACTATTTTCGGCTACTGTTACCTGTGTGGTCGGTCAAAACTTTACTCTTCCATAACTCCCGAACCCCTGGTCCGATCTGTGTGATTTTTGGGTATGTTACTCACCCATATCAGGGCTATCAGGGGATCTATTTAGGAGTGTACCCCATGTATTTGGGGTACATCCAGGAACTGGGGAAATACTGTACACGGATTAAGTGGATTATATGTCATGCTGAGGGGAGGAGATGTGTGGGAGGTAACATGTATTTTATTGGTTACTGTATTAATTACTGTGGGTGTCTCCCTTGCATGGGTGAATTGCTTAAAAACAGGCATGTGAAATTAAACCTCAGTTCAGTTCTGTTCCTAATGCTGTGTGTTGTCCAGTGAAACGTGAAACGTGTGGGATACTTTTGGATTACTGTACTAATCGTGGATATTATTCTCTTGGGTTTTATTACTTGTTCCTGAGCCTTATTTGGATTACCAGCGGAGATAGTCTGTAAGAGACCAGCTCTCCGCTACAGTAACCCTTAAAGTTATCCGTACATGTATTCTTAAATTGCTATGTCTGTCAACAAAATGACCATTTTTTATTTATTTTTTAATATAATTTGGCATAGGTTGGTGGTATAACAGTTGCATGAAAAGAGTCAAAATACCCCACGTTTAATACCTTAGGCTGTCTTCTTTTAAAAAATATACACATGTGAAGGGTTATTCAGGGATTCCTGACAGATATCAGTGTTACAATGTAACTTGCGTTCATTTTGAAAAAAAAATGGTTTGGAAATAGCAAAGTGCTAAGTCTCTACAGAACGCTCTGGCGGCTGCAGCATGAGGGGGGCCGGTGCTCCTGGCGGCACCCCCTCCCAAGGCACCCCCCACCCTGACGGCCCCGTGGCGGACTGCCCCCTCCGCCCCCCCCCTTAGTAGATAGTCTATGCTGGTCTATGCTGCCACTGGTCTATGCTGCGAGATGATTGGTTGGATCGCTGTTATTTATAGTCTATGCTGCGAGATGATTGGTTGGATCGCTGTTATTTATAGTCTGTGCTGAGAGATGATTGGTTGGATTGCTGTTATTTATAGTCCATGCTAAGAGCTGATTGGTTGGATCGATGTTATTTATATTCTATGATGAGAAATGATTGGTCGAATCGCTGTTATTTATAGTCTATGCTAAGAGATGATTGGTTGGATCGCTGTTATTTATAGTCTGTGCTGAGAGCTGATTGGTTGGATTGCTGTTATTTATAGTCCATGCTAAGAGCTGATTGGTTGGATCGATGTTATTTATATTCTATGATGAGAAATGATTGGTCGAATCGCTGTTATTTATAGTCTATGCTAAGAGATGATTGGTTGGATCGCTGTTATTTATAGTCTGTGCTGAGAGCTGATTGGTTGGATTGCTGTTATTTATAGTCCATGCTAAGAGCTGATTGGTTGGATCGATGTTATTTATATTCTATGATGAGAAATGATTGGTCGAATCGCTGTTATTTATAGTCTATGCTAAGAGATGATTGGTTGGATCGCTGTTATTTATAGTCTGTGCTGAGAGATGATTGGTTGGATTGCTGTTATTTACAGTCTGTGTTGAGAGATGATTGGTTGGGTTGCTGTTATTTATAGTCTGTGCTGAGAGATGATTGGTTGGATTGCTGTTATTTATAGTCCATGCTAAGAGCTGATTGGTTGGATCGATGTTATTTATAGTCTGTGCTGAGAGCTGATTGGTTGGATTGCTGTTATTTACAGTCTGTGTTGAGAGATGATTGGTTGGATTGCTGTTATTTATAGTCTATGCTGAGAGATGATTGGTTGGGTTGCTGTTATTTATAGTCTATGCTGAGAGCTGATTGGTTGGAGGGAGTGAAACCTGTGCATTCCAAATTATGGTTTT
>OW240917.1:1033567-1046396 GCA_933207985.1 Pelobates cultripes
GGAGAGGTAAAAGGGGGAGCCGACCCAGCCGCATGGAGCCCGAGGGGAAGATGGCCGCCACGCACAGAACGCGCCCAGCCGCATGGAGCCCGAGGGGAAGATGGCCGCCACGCCAATGGCCGGGGAGCGCGACCACACACGCGGCCGGCACTCCCTCGCACCAGCGGGGGATCGGGTCGGCAGATGAGCGCGGCCGCAGAATGAACCTCCCCTGCTAGCCGCGAACCCTGTCTGAAAGGGGGAACGGCCAGACAGGCAGGGGAAGCGGCGGGCAAACGCAGGGGAGGCAGAAATAGTAAACCAAAGGAGGTTCACAAGATCACATAAAACAGGCATAAAACCTGCCAATAAGGCAAATAAAATGCAAATAGCAACCAGAAAATGAGTACAGAAAACCAACACAGGTAATACAACCTTAGTAAAAACCCATAAATCAAAACAATGTAGGAGAAAAATTATACTTAGCTGGTCTGAGGACAGCAGCAAAGAAAGAGGAAGTGGAAGTACAAGGATAGAGATTTATGGACTGTTCCTAGAGACTGATTGGCTGCCCTGTTACTAGGCAGATCTGGTTGTACCTGTTATTATTTTATTGCATATCTACATTTTTTCTCTTTCAGTTTTATATTTCTCTTTGCTGCTGAGGAATAAAGTAAGTAGGAGATAGCATAATACTCGCCTCCGTGTCATTAATAAAATCCATAACTTTTACATTAATACAGGGAAACAACTCATTCTACCATTCATCTAAAGGCTCGCGTTCGTATATATTAAACATGCGAATGGCGCTCCAATCCCACGAACAGAATGGACTGTTTCTGCCGTATAAAGTCTGTTCGGCATTTTGGATTGTAAGCCTCTGTTGGCGGCCATGTTTTCTGACGGTTTAGCGGGCAGCGGGACCTCGCTTATAACTCGTGGAACTAAACTCGGGTACCAGTTCATGCGAAGCCCCGCTGTCTGTCTAGTAGTGGAACTCGTTCGGTACATGAACGAGGACCACCTGGTAGAAGGGTACTTGACCTGCGGTTAACCGCAGAAACCACAGGTTAATGATCGCCACGCGATCCGCTGTAGGGGGTCGCCGTTCGGTTGATGGTTCGGTAGATTCCCTTCGGTTCATTGGGTGCGAACGTCGATTCCCCCAGGCCTATCAATTAAGTTGTGGTTAACCGCAAACCGCAGCCGCCTGGGTGGTTAATGACTGCCACTCGCCGCTGGCCGGGTGGTCGACCGTTCGGTAGTTTGCGGGGTGACGGGGTTAAGTGGCGGCACACGCCAGCCTCTGGGGGGGTCCCTCGTTCGTACCACGAATGGAGTCTTTATAATGGTTCGAGTAATCCATTCGTGTTTCTTTCGGCTTAAAAATATATAGTGGCAAACAGTATCAATCGGTTATTAAAACAGTAACACAGTTATTTCCAGTCTTTTGTAACACCTAATACCCACTGTGTGTGCTGGGGCAGTAACAGGTAATAATAACTGCCCCCAATACCCCCAGTGTAATAATAACTGTCCCTAATCCCCCCAGTGTGTGCTGGGGCAGTTACAGTCAGAGTAATAATAACTGCCCCTAATCCCCCCAGTGTAATAATAACTGCCCCTAATCCCCCCAATTTAATAATAATAATAACTGCCCCTAATACCCCAGTGAAATAACAACTGCCCCTAATACCCCCAGTGTGTGCTGGGGCAGTTACAGTCAAGTTTATAATAACTGCCCCTAATGCCCCAGTGTAATAACAACTGCCCCTAATACACCCAGTGTGTGCTGGGGCAATAACAGTCACAGTAATAACTGCCCCTAATCCCACCAGTGTAATAATAATTGCCCCTAATCCCCCCAGTTTAATAATAACTGCCCCTAATACCCCAGTGTATGCTGGGGCACTTACAGTCAGGGTTATAATAACTGCCCCTAATACCCCAGTGTAATAATAACTGCCCCTAATACCCCCAGTGTGTGCTGGGGCAGTTACAGTCAAAGTAATAACAACTGCCCCTAATACCCCCAGTGTGTGCTGGGGCAGTAACAGGTAATAACTGCCCCTAATACCCCTAGTGTAATAACAACTGCCCCTAATACCCCCAGTGTGTGCTGGGGCAGTAACAGGTAATAATAACTGCCCCTAAAACCCCCAGTGTAATAATAACTGCCCCTAATACCCCCAGTGTGTGCTGGGGCAGTAACAGTCAGAGTAATAATAATTGTCCCTAATACCCCCAGAGTAATAATAACTGCCCCTAATACCACCAGTGTGTGCTGGGGCAGTAACAGTCAGGGTAATAATAACTGCCTCTAATACCCCCCAGTGTGTGCTGGGGCAGTAACAGTCAGGGTAATAATAACTGCCCCTAATAGCCCCATAATAATAATAATTGCCCCTAATACCTCTAGTGTGTGCTGGGGCAGTTACAGTCAGAGTATAATAACTGCCCCTAATACCACCACGGTAATAATAACTGCCCCTAATACCCCCAGTGTGTTCTGGGGCAGTAAGAGTCAGGTTAATGATAACTGACCCTAGTCCCCCCAGTGTGTACTGGGACAGTAACAGTCAGGGTAATAATAACTGCCTCTAATACTCCCAGTGTGTCCTGGGGCAGTAACAGTCAGGGTAATAATAACTGCCCCTGATACCCCCAGTGTGTGCTGGGGCAGTAACAGTCAGAGTAATAATAATTGTCCCTAATACCCCCAGAGTAATAATAACTGCCCCTAATACCACCAGTGTGTGCTGGGGCAGTAACAGTCAGGGTAATAATAACTGCCTCTAATACCCCCCAGTGTGTGCTGGGGCAGTAACAGTCAGGGTAATAATAACTGCCCCTAATACCCCCAGTGTGTTCTGGGGCAGTAAGAGTCAGGTTAATGATAACTGCCCCTAGTCCCCCCAGTGTGTACTGGGACAGTAACAGTCAGGGTAATAATAACTGCCTCTAATACTCCCAGTGTGTCCTGGGGCAGTAACAGTCAGGGTAATAATAACTGCCCCTGATACCCCCAGTGTGTGCTGGGACAGTTACAGTCAGGGTAATAATATCTGCCCCTAAGACCTCCAAGGTAATAATAACTGCCCCAGTGTGTGCTGGGGCAGTAACAGGTAATAATAACTGCCCCTAATACCCCCAGTGTGTGCTGGAGCAGTTACAGTCAGTGTAATAACTGCCCCTAATACCCTGAGTGTAATAATAACTGCCCCTAA
This sequence comes from Pelobates cultripes, assembly GCA_933207985.1. Classification (NCBI taxonomy): domain Eukaryota; kingdom Metazoa; phylum Chordata; class Amphibia; order Anura; family Pelobatidae; genus Pelobates; species Pelobates cultripes. Next base: position 1,036,774 of record OW240917.1, read on the forward strand.
TACCCCCAGTGTGTACTGGGGCAGTAACAGGGAATAATAACTGCCCCTAATACCCCAAGTGTGTGCTGGGGCAGTGTTAAAATACCCCGGAGACCAAGGAGTGACACCACCGTTTAGTTGAGCTTTCCCCTTCACAATCTTGCCATCTCCGTTCGTATAGAATTCAGCATACGAACCACAACCAGGGGAAAGCGGTAATCTCCCGAACGTGATCCGTAAGAGTGCTCCAAACTCCCTAACAATAATCCACGAATCGTTGCTAACCGCCGAACAAATATATCCTCCAAGCGGCTTACGGTTCCAGTAATCAGTCTCTATTCGTCCGTAATAAATCCCCCCCAATAACGAGACCAAGCTCCGCATTGAGGGTAAAACAAGATCTGGCTTTAATATATGAATAACAGAAAAGACTAAATAGAGAGAACTCTTTCAAAGAGGTCTCTCAAGTAGCTGATATCAATAATGGATACACCATAGATACAGTATCTCTTGGAGATTACTTCAACAGTATATAGAAAGTAAGCAGTAGGAAATCCAGTATCTCTAGATAAATCTATAAATGTCTTGGGGCAAAACTGATAAATATAAGGGCAAATAGCTTTATTGACAAAATAATGCCCCAAAGACTAATATATACACGGTAGCTGAGTAGGATGCAAGCTATATCTCCTCCCTTTATTCAGTAATCTGAGGTGGGGGTACGTTTATAGCGATCCAAAGTCATTAGTATGTTCAGCATACCCTTAAACAAAGCTTGTAGGATGAGGGAAAATAGTCAATTTGACGGTCTGAAAGTCCGATAGGCTAAATATACTCTGGTTCTACAGAGCTGCTATACTGGACACCGCTAGACTAGTTCCCTGTAAACTCCTCGAAACACCTTCGTGGGTGTTCTGTGCTACGGCTATGCTTGACTCCGGTGTCTACATCAGCCTACGCTATAGTACTGGATACTACTTAAACTATATACATAATAAGGCTACTCGTTACCAAGAAGTGGGAAATAAAAAGTGAAAAACAAAAATGAATATGAATCCCCTCAAGTGCATAGTGCTGCGTGAAGTAAGGTGAGATGAGGGGATACAACGGCTGAAACTGTGGGCTTTACTGTGGGCTACCCGCCCGTATTTATGCAGGTCTCCCATTTGGTGGACACTCCCCTAGGGGACCAAATGGGAGACTGTAATGACAGACAGACATATGGCACTTTCAGACATACAGGCACAAAATATTCCCATAATGCATCCCGATTTCCTCCCCTCTGCCCTGGAGATCGAGAAGTAATTCAATTATGTCCAGGACAGAGGTAAATCACCATTTTAAGTAAGACACAAAAAACATGAAAATGAATGAATAACTACACAACTACCGAACATATTACATTCGTGCAAAGTATCCCCAGATAGCCTGGATCTGAGTGCATATTCTTAGCGAATAGCGCTCAGATCCCATACGCACAGTTCAATCGCCATGGAGTCAAAGTCTATTACAGTCTTTCTGTATGCGATTGACTCCACGGGATGGCTATCTGGGTTAAGTCCATTTGTGTAATCCAAACTCCCGAACGGCCGGTGTTCGCATGCTTTTGTCAACTGAGAAGGGCGGTCTGTAGTTTCAGCTGTGTTCGGCAGAAAAAGTGTTCGTTTTTAGTTCCATAGAATCTGCGCCGAACACCGCTGGTCTTTCGCATGGTTTAAAATGGCAGCTGCCTCGTGGTTGACATACGAACGATGACCACCCTGCATTCGGTTTTAATTAAGAGGTGTCTGCGGTTAACCACAACGTTCTAATTGGGATCAAGAGGTTAACCAGCAGCACACTCCTCTTCTGGGTGGCCGTCCGTTCGGTAAGTTCATTCGGTAGATAGACAAACAGATGAATATGGGTATACGAACAGGCAATTCCACGAAAGGAAGGCAAACTAGACGAACCAGCAATAAAACTTATACGGATGTGTCTGTCACAGGCAGTAATAGTCAGGCTAAAAATAACTTCCCCTAATACCCCTAGTGTGTGCTGGAGCAGTAACAGTCAGGGTAATAATAACTGCCCCTAATACCCCCAGTGTGTGCTGGGACAGTTACAGTCAGGGTAATAATAACTGCCCCTAATACCCCCAGTGTGTGCTGGAACAGTTACAGTAATAATAACTGCCCCTAAAACCCCCAGGGTAATAATAACTGCCCCTAATATCCCCAGTGTGTGCCGGGGCAGTAACAGTCAGGGTAATAATAACTGCCCCTAATTCCCCCAGGGTAATAACTGCCTCTATTTCCCCCAGTGTGTGCTGGGGCAGTAACAGTCAGGGTAATAACTGCCGCTAATTCCCCCAGTGTGTGCTGGGACAGTAACAGTCAGGGTAATAATAACTGTCCCTAATGCCCCCAGTGTGTGCTGCGGCAGTAACAGTCAGGGTAATAACTGCCCCCAATCTCCCCAGTGTGTGCTGGGGCAGTAACAGTCAGGGTAATAATAACTGCCCTTAATTCTCCAGTGTGTGCTGGGACAGTAACAGTCAGGGTAAAAATAACTGCCTCTAATACCCCCAGAGTGTGCTGGGGCAGTAACAGTCAGGTTAATGATAATTGCCCCTAATTCCCCCAGGTTAATAATAACTGCCCCTATTTCCCCCAGTGTGGGCTGGGGCAGTAACAGTCAGGGTAATAATAACTGCCCCTAAGATCCCCAGTGTGTGCTGGGGCAGTAACAGTCAGGGTAATAACTGCCCCTAATTTCCCCATTGTTTTCTGGGGCAGTAAGTCAGGGTAATAATAACTGCCCCCAGTGTGTGCTGGGGCAGTAACAGTCAGTGTAATAACTGCCCCCAATCCCCCCAGTGTGTGCTGGTGCAGTAACAGTCAGGGTAATAATAACTGCCCCTAATACTCCTAGTGTGTGCTGGGGCAGTAACAGTCAGGGTAATAATAACTGCCCTTAATTCCCCCAGTGTGTGCTGGGACAGTAATAGTCAGGGTAATAACTGCCCCTATTTCCCCCAGTGTGTGCTGGGGCAGTAACAGTCAGGGTAATAATAACTGCCTCTAATACCCCCTGTGTGTGCTTGAGCAATAACAGTCAGAGTAATAACAACTGCCCCTAATACCCCCAGTGTGTGCTGGGGCAGTAACAGTCAGGGTAATAATAACTGCCTCTAATACCCCCTGTGTGTGCTTGAGCAATAACAGTCAGAGTAATAACAACTGCCCCTAATACCCCCAGTGTGTGCTGGGGCAGTAACAGTCAGGGTAATAATAACTGCCTCTAATACCCCCTGTGTGTGCTTGAGCAATAACAGTCAGAGTAATAACAACTGCCCCTAATACCCCCAGTGTGTGCTGGGGCAGTAACAGTCAGGGTAATAAAAACTGCCCCTATTACCCCCGGTGTGTGCTGGAACAGTAACAGGGTAATAACAACTGCCCCTAATACCTCCAGTGTGTGCTGGGACAGTAACAGTCAGGGTAATAACGAAACAAGGGGGGGTTGGCTGCACTCACCTGAACATGCATAAATGGGGGTGCTGCTGGGGGCCAAATTATACAATACACAAGATCCAGCACACTCACCTATCCACTAAACAGCAACTTCAATGTTGACAGATTTTATTTGTTTTTTAAAAAACACCTAATCTAGGTTTAGTTACATTATATGATCATACATTGCATAAGTCTGCCACATGCTGGGACAGTACCAGTCAGGGTAATAACGAAACAAGGGGGGGTTGGCTGCACTCACCTGAACATGCACACACTGGGGGTATTACGGGAAGTTAAGATTACTCTGACGGTTACTGCCCCCACCCACACTGTGCTGTCATTATTACGTAATTTTCCCTCCCTCTCTCCTGTTTTGCCACTTTTCAGAAATCCGAATCACTTCGGCGCTTTGGAACTTCAGTGCTGTGGCAGACCGCCAGGCACCCTCGATTGGGTGCCTCCGCCAATCGCTGCTTCCTAGCAACACCGAGTACTCCTAAGCACTCCACCAGACACCATAACCACCGTAAATCCCAAAGCCAGCGTTACAGCTTGGTTGGGGTCTTGCTGTCCTCCACCCACCCTAGAACCAAGACCAGGATCCAGCTTCCAGTGGGTAGACCTCTACTAGTCCAGAGAGTAAGCAGGATGCTCTTACAAGAGCAAGTCATTATAATCCCAGGGGAGTATAGTGATATTGCAATCCCCCGAGTAGATACAGCTGTTTCCCCCACACATGAGATGAGACTCGATGTTGAGGGTAAGCAGGATAACGTTTAATGGCAGCCACAACTGGCCTTATATACAGGCCCCATGCAAGGGGCACTACCCCCAGGTCCTGAGAGTAGACTACAGTAAAAACATACACACAATTACATTGGCTCTCAGGTCCAGGATACTCCCACATAAAAACAAGATAATCCCTCCTCTGTGCCTGGGAGAGTCAGGAACTGTCCTAACCTCAATTATCTCCAGACACAGAAAACATACATTTTTACAAAACCCCAAAAATACCTTTAAACACACAAAACCCCCACAAAAGTTACATCCCCTGATAGGATATGATCTGGATGAACAACATATCCAAAAATCACCCAGATCGGTTTGGGTTCAGAAATTTCATGGAAGTCATAATTTGACCGACCGCACGGATGGTCCCATGCCCAAAACAGTTCCAGAGAATCAGGGCTTGCGGCCGGTCTAGTTCGATAGTTTAAAAAACGAACCAACTACCGAATATAGTCAATGTTCTCACCCTGGAGCTTGTTCATCTTGTTTGTGGGAATGTTTTCACTGAACATTGCCCTTCTAAGTTGTGCATAACCGAATGCAGGCGATCCTGAAAGTCCAGCGGTGTTCGGGAGTTTCAGTGTCCGAAAACAGTTCCATGAAGTTGACGACCAAACACCGCTGCCTGAGTTCGTAGCTGTGGCGCTACCCCGAGAGGATAAGGGGTTTTGCCGCTTAAGCCGTTCTTTACCCCCTGTTCAGAGTGGTGCTTTCCGATACAAAAGCTGGATGATTAAAGCAGGTATAGCTGGTCCCTACAATCATGAGATGAGACTCTATGATGAGGGTAGGCAAGAAATGATTTACTGGTAGCCACACTGGCCTTTTATGCAATTCTCCATGCAAGGGGCACTCCCACATGGACCTTGTGGGGAACTACAATATAAAGTCACAGACCAGTGATAATGCTGTTCAGATGCATGACACCCGAAAGTACCCCAAAACTCACATAGACCCGATCTGGCGGAGCAATATATTTAAAAATCACCCTGATCGGTTCAGGGGTTGAAGAGTTTTATGTGTAACGGATCACCTGGCACCCCGACTGGGTACCTCCGTTGAAAGATGCTCCTAGCGCTTCCTGAGGACTCCAAGCACTGCAGCCGACACCACAATCACCGAACCAGAGAAGCGTATACCTTCTCTCAAGCATATGAATGCTGTAGACAGTTGAATAGGAACCATACTGTGGCGGAACCAACCTCGCCACTATGCACTGGAGAAGCCTGGTTGCCAGCCTCCTGCCATGTGACTATGGCCCCTGGGATGTATTGCCCTTTAAAGACATGATTTGGGCATAATGGATTTGTGTTGTGCTGCTGCTGGCCCTTTTAAGAACCATCTGGGGACATACTGTGGAGTTACTGGGTGGCCACCATTTCCTGTATTAGAAGCACATGGTGAGAACAATGGATGGCGGCCATTTTAACTCACAGACACTGTGTGGACTTTTCAACACGGTGCCATCTCACCAGTATTTGTTGCACAGAGACATCGTGCGGTGGTTTTGGACTATACAGCAGGGGACACATTATACAGTGATTGTTTTTTATTTAGCCTGTATATGTTCTGCAGAATCTGCATTAAACTGTATTTTCCAAAGTACTGAACGGATCTGGGTGAATTTTGGATATGTGGTTCACCCAGATCCCCCAGTTCCAAGGATATACTTTTTATGGGGTTATTGCATGTTTTGGGGTCCCTGTGATGTGTTTTATGAAACTGTATTTCTCTGGCTGTGATAATTAGATTACCCATTGTGTTCAGTAATCATATCACAGCCAGAGGGGAGGATTTTGTGTGGGAGTGTCTGGGTGTATTGTATGGATTGATTGGCTGTTTTGTAACGCCCTGTGGGCTGTACTATGTTTGTGGATTGGGAATAAAAGAGACTGTATGTGACAGTACAGGGAGTTCCTGTTTTAACCCTCAAAGTGAAGTGTCGTCTCATTATTGGGGAAGGATTCATTGTATGCTGTTCCAGTTTGACTGCTAGGAGAGTAAACCTATTCGTATGGTTCCTATTCAACTGTCTACAGCATTCATATGCTTGGGAGAATTCATTGTTTCTCCGGTTCGGTGATTGTGGTGTCTGCTGCAGTGCTTGGAGTCCTCAGGAAGCGCTAGGAGCATCCTTTCAACGGAGGTACCCAGTCGGGGTGCCAGGTGATCCGTTACATTGGTGGCAGCGGTGGGATGGCGTCCTAGTGCGAGGTAAAGCAGCTCGGAGACACAGTTCGTGGATTTACAAATTGAGGGCAACGCTAGTACCCGTACAGCAACCCTATCTACAAAAGAACTAACTTCAGCAGAGCAAGCATGGCGTATGACTACACTCAGGAGGAGTTTGACAGAGAGGTTAATGAGGTGCTGTCTACCTTTGGACCCAACCCCCCAGAGAGAGCCGTGCAGCTCGCCAGGAAACTAGTAGGAGAATACCTGCAATCTCTAGTAGATTTGGCCAAAAAGGAGTCCCAGGGAGCCAAAGGTGTTCGTCCTTCCTCCCCAGCGGCAGTGTGTACCCCAGGGAGCAGAAGGTGTTGTCCTTCCTCCCCAGCGGCAGTGTGTCCCCCAGGGAGCCAAAGGTGTCGTCCTTCCTCCCCAGCAGCAGTGTGTGTCCCAGGGAGCTGAAGGTGCCGTCCTTCCTCCCCAGCGGCAGTGTGTATTCCAGGGAGCTGAAGGTGTCGTCCTTCCTCCCCAGCGGCAGTGTGTCCCCCAGGGAGGTGAAGGTGCCGTCCTTCCTCCCCAGCGGCAGTGTGTATCCCAGGGAGCTGAAGGTGTCGTCCTTCCTCCCCAGCGGCAGTGTGTACCCCAGGGAGCAGAAGGTGCTGTCCTTCCTCCCCAGCGGCAGTGTGTATCCCAGGGAGCTGAAGGTGCCGTCCTTCCTCCCCAGCGGCAGTGTGTACCCCAGGGAGCTGAAGGTGCCGTCCTTCCTCCCCAGCGGCAGTGTGAGTCCCAGGGAGCCAAAGGTGTCGTCCTTCTTCCCCAGCGGCAGTGTGTACCCCAGGGAGCAGAAGGTGCCGTCCTTCCTCCCCAGCGGCAGTGTGTATCCCAGGGAGCTGAAGGTGTCGTCCTTCCTCCCCAGCGGCAGTATGTATCCCAGGGAGCTGAAGGTGCCGTACTTCCTCCCCAGCGGCAGTGTGTCCTGCAGGAAGCGGAGACAGTCGGTCTCGCTCCCCAGCAGCAGGACAATATATTAAAAGGGGAGACAGTTGGTCCCCCTCTCCAACAGCAGAGAGTGTTCCAGGGAGAGGAACCAGTTATCACCTCTCCCCAGCAACAGGACAAATTATTGAAAGGGGAGACAGTCGGTCTCCCCCTTCAACAGCAGAGAGTGTGTCAGGGAGAGGAGCTTGTTATCCCCTTTCCCCAGCGGCTGAAAGTATGTATGGGAGAGGAGCTTGTTACCCCCTCTCCCCAGCTGCAGCTTAGCCCACCAAGGGGAGACAGTAATCTCCACAACAGTGCAGATGGGACAGTGGTCTCTGCACATGCACCACCGGGGGTAGGGACAGTCGGTCCTGTCCCCCAGCAGCAGGACTGTTTAGGCAAAGGGGAGACAGTCTGTCTCCCCCTCCAGCAACCAGGCTCCAACCAGACTACTCCCGTGGTAGTGCTGGCACCAGGACAGAGTACCGCTGGTCTCTGCCCACTCAGCAACCCACCCAGTACGCTTACCAGTCACCCACACAGCCATGGTGAGGCATCTGGACACGGACAAAGTTCTCCTCTACCCAGGTGTAGTAGCCAGTTATTGTGGGTGGGCTGTATTACTGATTGTGTTTTGTGGGTGGGCTGCTGGATTGACAAGGGCACTGACCGGCAGGTGGTCAGATACCCTGTTAGTCTGATTGGTAAAGGGGAGAAGTGTGGCGGAACCAACCTCGCCACTATGCACTGGAGAAGCCTGGTTGCCAGCCCCGCCGCGACTATGGCCCCTGGGATGTATTGCCCCAAAGACATGATTTGGGCATAATGGATTTGTGCCGTGCTGCTGCTCTAGCCCCTTTTGGGAGAACCATCTGGGGACAATACTGTGGAGTTACCAAGTGGCCACCATTTCCGTATTAGAAGCTTACCATGGTGAGAACAATGGATGGCGGCCATTTTAACTCACACAGACACTGTGTGGACTTTCTTTCAACACGTAAAAGCTATCTCACCAGTATTTGCCGCGTCATGAGACATCGCGGCGGTGGTTTTGGACTATACAGCAGGGGACACATTATTGATTGTTTTTTATTTAGCCTGTATATGTTCTGCAGAATCTGCATTAAACTGTATTTTCCAAAGTACTGAACGGATCTGGGTGAATTTTGGATATGTGGTTCACCTAGATCCCCCAGTTCCAAGGATATACTTTATGGGGTTATTGCATGTTTTGGGGTCCCTGTGATGTGTTTTATGAAACTGTATTTCTCTGGCTGTGATAATTAGATTACCCATTGTGTTCAGTAATCATATCACAGTCAGAGGGGAGGATTTTGTGTGGGAGTGTCTGGGTGTATTGTATGGATTGATTGGTTGTTTTGTAATGCCCTGTGGGCTGTACTATGTTTGTGGATTGGGAATAAAAGAGACTGTATGTGACAGTACAGGGAGTTCCTGTTTTAACCCTCAAAGTGAAGTGTCGTCTCATTATTGGGGAAGGATTCATTGTATGCTGTTCCAGTTTGACTGCTAGGAGAGTAAACCTATTCGTATGGTTCCTATTCAACTGTCTACAGCATTCATATGCTTAGGAGAATTTATTTGTTTCTCCGGTTCGGTAATTGTGGTGTCTGCCAGAGTGTTTGGAGTCCTCAGGAAGCGCTAGGAGCATCCTTCAACGGAGGTACCCAGTCGGGTGCCGCGGCCATCCGCTACACATGTACCTAATAGGTTTACTCCAGCAGTCAAACTGGAACAGCATACAATAAACTCCCCCAATAATGAGACCCACACTTCACTTGAGGGTTAAAACAGAACTCCAGTGTTGGCACACCCAGCCTGGTTTTATTACAATCCACAAAACATAGTACTGCCCACAGGGTTTTGCAGAACCACCAATAAACACATTACAAAACATACAATGCAAGTACAGCAGCCAATCAGACACAATGGGACAATAGAAACACACCCAGCATATTCCTCCCCTCTGCTTAGGAGATAATTGAGTCAATTACTGTATCTACTCAATTATCTCCAAGCTGAAAAGTTACTTTTGTACATTTTTATAACTTTGTGAGTTAACATCGTACATACATAAAACTTACATTTTCATAATCAATCCATTCAGGGGAACAACATATTAAAAAATGGCACGAATCAGACCAGGGGTTCAAAAGTTAAGGGAAAGTCCTTTGTGACTAAATGAAG
>OW240917.1:1046843-1071055 GCA_933207985.1 Pelobates cultripes
ATATTACACAAATGTTTTGGTGGCCTTCTTCTCAGAAAGAGGTCAAAGATCGTGTAAAAGCATGCAAAGTCTATACTAAAGAGTTAGACTTCGAAGGGCAGACGATTTTTGTATATCACCGAAATGTTTGAAATGATGATGTACCCCTCACTATTTCCCGGCCACCGCCCTATGATGGCGCCCAGAGCATGTTTAATGACTCCCGCCCCGCCTCCCCCGTTAACGCCCAGACACCACCTCCTTGTGGTGTAGGACAGGTCCCCACCATCCTGTGTCCCATGCTCAGAGCTGACGGAGCCTACTATTACCCTGTACCACTACATTCCTTTCCCCACACTCCTATACCTCAGCCGCCCTTCCAGCTCCCTACTGCCTCCGACCAGGCCCCATCATCACCACTCCTCCCAGCCCTCTCCGATGCCCCTTCGCCTCCTCCACTTCCTTGTCCCTCACCCCTCCCACCGTCCCCACCTATTCCTATTGTTCTCCCATCAGTCCCTCCTTCCCCCGTTCCCGATCCCATCCCATTAACTCCTGTCCCAACTACCTTCGCCACTTCTCTCTGTCACCCTGGCCTGTTCACCTCCTACTACTCCTACTGGTCTGTTGTCATCTCTCCTTTCTGCCATTTCCGCCACTCTTGGCCATCCCTACTTCGCCTCCTACACTCCCTGATGTCCCTTCCGTCTCCGACCCTCCTCCCACATCTACTCATCCTCCTCCCACTGACCTTCCATCTCTCCTTTCCGCCCTCTCAGCCTTAGCTCATCCCACTAATCCTGTTTCTCCCACTACATCTTCCAACCTTCCTCCCACTTCTACTAATCCTCCTCCCACTGACCTGTCTTCTCTCCTCTCCACCCTCTCAGCCTTAGCTCATCCCACTACTCCCGTTTCTCCCACTACATCTTCCGACCTTCCTCCCACTTCTACTAATCCTCCTCCTCCTACTGACCTGCCTTCTCTCCTCTCCACCCTCTTAGCCTTAGCTCATCCCACTACTCCTGTTTCTCCTACTACATCTTCTGACCCTCCTACTATTTCTTCTAATCCTCCTCCCACTGACCTGTCATCTCTTCTTTCTACCCTCTCAGCCTTAGCTCGTCCCACTACTCCTATTCCTCCCACTACACCTTCCGACACACTTCCTGCTACTCTTCCGACTGATTTGTCGTCATTACTCTCTACCCTTTCTGCCCCCAAGTCCCAACCCTCTACCCCTGTCCCTCCTACTCCACCTTCCCCCACTCCTTCCGTACCTGTCCCTACTCCCTCTGACCCGTTGTCCGCCCTCGCCCTTGCCCTGTCCGCTCACCTGTCACGCCCAACCCAACCTGCCCCTACTCCTGCTTCCTCTATGGCCCTTGTCCCATTTTCCCCTGATGCAGCTCCCAGGTACCCGCTCATGGTGGTCGGCTCCCTGTCACTTCGGCCGCACAAGCTCCAGCTTCCCTTGATGTTGCCTCCTATCATGGCCTTCCGATCCCTGTCCCTCCTGGGGATGACAATGTACAAGGACATAGCCTGTTCCGCCCACAAGATAACAGACCCTCACAGAGACAGGCTACCTCAGGAGTGCACCTCCAGGTATCCCCCGTTACCGAAGGTGCTCCACCTATGTATGTCACGTTCAATCCCTCACAAGCTGCCACCCTGGTCACCTGTCTCCCTGACTCAGAGAAACAGCGCATGCCCTTCTTCCGTAGAATGGCTCAAATCCGTAAGACATACTGCGCTGCTTGGAGGGATCTCTATAGTTTGTGTGAAATTAAAGCCGGTGATGCTTATTGGCCAATTATGGCGAGGAGTTTTACTGATGCCCCTCTCACCACTGACATGGACATTACCTTCTGTGATCAACTCCGTGCCTGGGCCCAAGACAAATTGGCTGACCAAGCCACTTGTATAAATGACATCGTTCAGGACAAACTTGAGTCTGTAGAGAAATATCACTCACGACTAACCCAAACCTTTTCTGATCTTGGGTTTAGTACATACAATAAAGCGCATACTCAGATGTTGTCCGCTGCTTTCGTGGCTGGCCTGAGGGAGAACATTCCCTTGTATGCAGTTCGGGAGTTTGGAGCATTCCCTTGTATTCAGTTCGAGAGTTTGGTGTTCTACAGTAGCTGTGCCTGTGTATCTGGAAGGGAAGATCTACTAAACAGTGGTTTAACCCTTTTATGCCTGGGGGTGCCGTTACAGTATACAATCCCCCCCCCCCTCTGTTTGGGAGATAATTGAGTTAATTACGGTATCAACTCATTTATCTCCAAACGAAAAATACAAGTTTTTACCCATTTTTGGAAAGCCCCCAAAAACATATGGGAACCTCATAAAACATATATCCCCTGATAGTCCCGACCGGGGGGAACAACATACTAAAAAATCATCCAGATCGGTTCAGGGATTCAAGAGTTAGCTGGAAGTCTCTTTTCGACCGCCCGCACGCATGATTTCATGCCCAAAATAGTTACAAAGGATTAGGCTGTGCGGCCTCTTCCTTGCTGGAACAGGGGACAAACTGCAGCACTTCGGCCCACAGTCGCCATGGTTTGACTGAGACCCTGGAACCGCTCTCTAGTGAGCCGAATGTGGAACTCGCTCTAGCAATCCCCAGGCACTGGACGACACTCAGTCCTGGGAGCTCTAGTCCTTACGAGGACTCTCCCCATTGAATCCTCCACACTCTAACAGTGAATAAAGAATAGCCCTTTCCCCTCCCCGTAACCAGACATAGTTCTGGAAGCACAAGCTGGAATACTTTAATGGCAGCTACAACTGCCAGGGGGGGTGCCCCATGCAAGGGGCACTCCCCCCTGGACCTGAGAGTAGACTATATTAAAAACATACACACGATTACATTGGCTCTCAGGTCCAGGACACTCCCATACAAAACAAAATAATTTCTTCCCTGTGCCTGGGAGATAATTGAATCAAGCACTGTATTAAACTCAATTATCTCCAGGTACAAAAAAACACACATTTCCCAAACACCCCAAAAGTACCTTAAAAATGCATAAAATCGGGGGCGTGGCCGTCGCTCAAGCTGGATGGACGCGAACTGAGAGAGCTCCGTCCGGGCAGCTAAATTTACAAGCATTTCCCAGCGACTGAAAGCACTCCAGCGACCCTCAACTAACCCCAAGATGTCACAGCACAGATCTAAGAAGGTGGCGGAGACGAAAGACAAGGCGGCCTTCTTCACGGCTCGTACACCGTCTCATAAACCGCCGGACCTGCAGGCCCAAGATGGCGCTGACTCCGACAGCGATCCCATGGACGGCACAACGGTGACTGCGGCGGTATTACAGCGAATGCTAAATGAAGTAGCCGGCAAAATGCAGGCTACAGTAAAAGAGGCAATAGAAGACCTAAAAAAAGATATGGTGGACCTGGGGAACCGGACCTCGCACCTGGAGAACAAAATGGAGGAGGTATCCATGGCCCACAACACCATGGCGGACAAAATGGAAGACCTGGAAGGCAGACTGGAGCGGTACGAACACAAATTAATGGACCTCGAAGACCGTTCCCGCCGAAACAACCTCCGACTAAGAGGGGTCCCCGAAGAGGTCCCACAAACAGAACTCACCACATACGCAACGGAGTTCTTCCACTCCATAATACCGGACATACCAGGGGACATGTTAGTCCTAGACAGGATCCACAGAGTGGCCAGGCCGAGCCATCTCCCATCAACCGCCCCCAGGGATGTGCTCATGCGAGTACACTTCTTTCACATAAAAGAACTGATCATGAAAACGCACCGCACTAAAAAAGATATACCGCCCAAGTTCAAAGATATATTAATTTTTGCAGACCTCTCCGCGGAAACCCTGAGACGAAGATCATACCGGATTGTCACGGAGGCGCTCAGGCAACACTCCATCCCCTACAGATGGGGATACCCAGTTAAGCTGACGATCGCCAAAGGCGGCACACTCCACACAGTCACCTCTATCAATGATGGCATGGCACTTCTCCATTCGTGGGGCATAGCGGAGCCCCCAGCCCCGCCAGGACAAGACCAAGGGAACAAGCTGCAGAAGGAATGGAGACCTGCCAAGCAAAGAAGGCATACCTCGCGTCCTAACCTATAGACAACCAGGTGTACCCCCATCACACAGGAGGGACGGAAGCTTCTACCCTCGGGACAGTGAGTAAAACATCGACAAAACAAGGACTAAACAGACAATATTGAGTACACACAGTTGCGTAACAATGAACAGTGGCTCTGGTCGAGCCGGCTAATGTGTACCTAGCACCACTTATTCAAACTGTACCCTTATAGGAGACTGTAGGCATTGTGTATGTGACGGGGCGGGGAATAAGGGGGAACCATAATGACAACCCGGATGTGCCCTAGAGCCTGTAGCCCCGGCTCTAGTCATCCATCGCACTAACCCAGGGGCGCCTACTAAGCGGCCCCCTGACTTGGTGCAGGACTTACGACAAAGCAACACATCTCAGGAGACCAAACCTTATTAAAAAAAAAAAAAAAAATTCCACCACTAACAACGACGGATGCGTGGGGGCGCACGGTCGGGAGTGTGCAGGCGTGCGATAAGGCACGTGTACGAGTGCAGGGTCACGTATGAACGCACCAATGCACACAACTGTTACCGTAACCCCTATGCATCACCAGACCTACGCCAAGCTACACTGGTCTCAGAGGCCGTAACGGTGCCAAGACACGGGCCAACAACACTATCACCAGAGTAAATGGTTCACCCACCCCCAGAATTCTAGAGCTCCCTGAGCTACCCGAGAGACCCAGTGCTCTTGCAGCCGCCCGCTCTCAGACCCAACCTAGCCCGACACGTCCACCTACCCCCACCCAAGAATTTTCCACCTTCGATTTGATTTGTTTCATAGGTACCTCGACAGTGGTACCAGTGTATAGTTCTAAGTTAATGTTTTTTAAGTTATGTTGTACAACGGTATGTCAAATGAAACACAATGTCTGGAATATGGTATGCAATAAGAAAACCCCGCCGCTAGGTCAGGGCCAACACACATGTATAATGGTTTACGGAGATCAAGGCCCAGGGCTAAGTGGGCCTCCCCCCACACGAACCAAGTTTAGAACTCAGCACCAGAATAGCACCAACCACAGAATGCTCACAACATGAAAATATACACCCACAATGTTAGAGGACTAAATATCCCGCACAAATAATCTGCCTACAGGAAACGCACTTCCAGGGGAATCCCATTCCAGTGCTAGGGAAAACGTTCTACCCCCACCAATACCATGCAACAGCACCCACAAAAAGTAAAGGGGTCTCAATCCTCCTTAGCCGCCACTTGGCGTTTGAGGAAATAACGGTAAGACAGGACCCACAGGGAAGGTACCTTATTTTGGTATGCACCATCAACAATTCCACTTACACTATTATTAATGCATACCTCCCAAACGTAAATCAGGGTAACTTCCTCAGCACACTTCTGACCCTCGTAGCTCAATTGCAGACAGGCACGACTATCCTCTGTGGGGACTTCAACCAGTACCAGGACCCCCTAATGGATTCAACAGCAAAGCACTCCTCACACAGGGCCAAAACACTCCACAAACGCTACAGATCATTGACCACACTTTTACACACATTCGGCCTCTACGACGTTTGGAGAACGCTACACCCACAGGACAGGGAATATACCCATTTTTCGCAAGTACACAACACCTACTCGAGAATAGACGGCTTCTTACTGCACGGTGCACACCTCAACAGGGTGAAAACATGTGAGATAGGGACATCCACATGGTCAGACCACAATCCAGTGGTACTCACTATCGAGGACCAATACAACTACAAAAACCGCAGCCCCTGGAGATTGAATGAACAACTCCTAAACGATCCCGAGTTCGCCCTGTCATTACAACAAGACATGCAAACATACTTCAACAACAACAACAACCAAGACATATCCACCATGACCCTGTGGCTGGCCCACAAACCGGTGATCAGAGGCTTGCTGATCCGCAGAGCCTCCTACCTCAAAAAAACATACCACACCACACATATTCAAAACCTGAAGAAACTACACGACCTCCACAAAAGTAACCAGATCTCCCCTACCAAAAGCACACAAGAGGAGATAACCAAACTCCAACGCTACATTAACACAACAAACTTCCAAAAAGCGAGCTACGCAATTAAAAAACTAAAAGCCACAACCTTTGTAATGGGGAACAGAGCCAGCAAAGCATTGGCCCAGAGACTCAGAGACAGGCAAGCCCAAACCAAAATCCCCTTCCTACTGACGCCCACAGGCCAAAAGCTACTACAGCCCACGGAAATATGTAACGCGTTCACGAACTATTACAGCTCCCTCTACAACTTAAAAGACAATACGTCTGTTACACAGCCGACAAACACTTCAATACAAAACTACCTAGACGAGCTTAACCTACCCAAACTCACAGCCCACCAAGTAGCACACCTCACAGAACCGATCTCTACTCACGAGGTAACACAACTAATAGAGTCCATGCCAAAATCAAAAGCCCCAGGCCCTGATGGCCTTACCAATCTCTACTATAATACATTCAAACGCACCTTAAGCCCCTATATCGCACGAGCTCTCAACTTCGCTACAACACAGGGCTCCGCGCCACCCGAATTCTTAGCGGCCCACATTATCACTCTCCCGAAACCCGGCAAGGCACCGACACAATGCCCAAATTTTAGACCCATCTCACTACTAAATGCGGACGCTAAATTATACGCAAAAATCTATGCGGAACGCTTAAAAAACCTACTACCAAACTTGATCGCGACGGACCAAGTGGGGTTCGTGACAGGCAGACAAGGCCCAGATAACTCCCGCAAAGTACTAGATATCCTCCACTATCTCAACCGGGCCAAACAGCAGTGCACGATACTATCACTAGACGCGGAAAAAGCGTTTGACCGGCTCAATTGGAAATTCCTACACGAAACGCTACAAAGATACGGATTCCCACCCTCCTTCCTGAATATGGTCCAAACACTTTATAGCTCGCCGTCGGCCACTGTCCTGAACTCGGGCTTTGGCTCCAAGGCATTTAACAGAACGAACGGCACACGTCAGGGATGCCCACTCTCCCCACTACTTTATGTTCTAGCCCTTGAACCGCTGGCCATAGCTATCCGGAACAACCAGGACATACAGGGGGTAACCATAGGTGGCAAGGAATACAAACTGAACCTCTTCGCGGACGACATTCTCCTCACACTTTCCAACCCGACAGTATCCCTACCAAACCTACAGACAGAAATCCAGAAGTATAGCAACAACTCCTACTACCAATTAAACCTGTCCAAAACCCAGGCCATGTGTATCAACATGACCAAACCAGACGAAGAACGATTGAGACACAACTTTAATTACGACTGGAGAGACGATCACCTCACATTTCTAGGCATTAAAATAACTAAGAGACTCACAGACCTCTTCGACGCCAACTACACTAAACTCCTCAAAGAAGTGGCACATACTCTACAGTCGTGGCAGAATAAATATCTCTCCTGGCTGGGTCGTATAGCGGCCATCAAAATGACTATACTACCAAAAATCCTGTACCTTTTCCGCTCCCTGCAAATACACCTTCCCCAGACGTATCTGCAAAGACTGCAGACTTCCCTAATCAGATTTAGTTGGAGTGGAAAACATCCTAGGGTCCCCAGAACGCTCCTGATGAAACCGACAGATAAAGGGGGTTTGGGATTCCCCAATATCAAGGCCTATTACCAAGCAACCCAGATAACTAACATCCTCACCATGCACTCCCCCACATACACTCCCCAATGGATAGACATCGAAGCCAGCTGCTGCGAGGTCCCAAACCTCCCTGCATCAGTCTGGGCGCCTAAAGAACTGAGGCGTTCTGCGCAAGGCACACTCCCCACGACTAAACTGATGTACACCTGCTGGGACGCACACAGGACTGCCCTGTGCTCGGCCAGGCCCTGGTCCATGACAACCCCGCTGCGCACCATCGGGCTGTGCAACGACACGTTCCCTTACAGAGCCTGGCAAAGATGCAATATCACACACCTACATCAGGTATGCACCTCACAAGGGCCACAAACAATGTCAACCCTACAGGCAACATACAACATCCCACCACATCTCACATTCTCGTATAGGCAGTTAATATCAACAATCAACAACAAGGGGATGGAAAGTCCTACACAGACGTTCGACACCAATTTCACGCATTTCGAAAAGATGTGTCTCCATCTAACACCAATCCACCTCACTCTATCACTCACGTATAAACACCTTAACTCCCCAACCAAGGAGCCGGTCTGGCGCTTTATAGCGGACTGGAACAAGGATATAGGCAGAACACTCACACAGGAAGAGTGGGATACCATTTATAGCAACCATAAAGGACTAACCGCCTGCGCGTCTCACCAGGAGGCCGCAAGGAAACTACTTTACAGGTGGTATATGGTACCCACCCGCCTAAAGGCAATATACCCGAACACAAGCGACAGGTGCTGGCGTTGCCAGACACAGGAGGGCACACAAATACACATGTGGTGGACGTGCGATCTGGTGCGGCCCTACTGGGAACAAATAGCAAACCTTATACAGGGGGCCACAGGGTGTATACTGGAACGCAATATTGAAACCATGCTACTCAAACGCA
This sequence comes from Pelobates cultripes, assembly GCA_933207985.1. Taxonomy (NCBI): domain Eukaryota; kingdom Metazoa; phylum Chordata; class Amphibia; order Anura; family Pelobatidae; genus Pelobates; species Pelobates cultripes. The sequence continues at coordinate 1,055,488 of OW240917.1, forward strand.
TGCCAAAGGGGGTACCTCACTGCATAGCCAAACTCATCTTCATCACGCTCTCCTCAGCTTCTACAATGTTAGCCAAACAATGGAAAACACCGAATATTCCTACAGCGTCAGAAGTTGCCATAATGGTAACAACCACATTGGAATATGAATTGGCCATGTGGAAACAAACAAAAATAGGTAAAGGCTGCACCACAGCTCACGCAATGTGGATGTCTTATATAGAACCAAAAGGGTCTCAACGACCCTGAGGGACAGGACGAGGCTCAATCCGACTAAATTAGACTTAACCAGACACTCGAGGATGGGCAAGAACATACCGACTCCCTAGTTTTTTTTTTACCCTCCCCCCCCTCTCTCTTCCCCTCCCCTCCCATGGGCAGCAGCTCAGGGGCGGGGCAGCACTTTACGCAGACAGAGGCTCCTCTATACAACACCTACACGGAACAGGAGACCCCACGCAGGTTTCTGCACCCCCCCTCCCTACTGAGACACGAAGCAGTACCTGTTGCTACAGCAGGACAACACGAAAGATTAGAGCAGTTATGGAGTGGCCAGCAATGTATACAGATATATACACATAATATCACCACCCTTAACCTCCCCCTGATACCACGTGTCCATAACAAAAATGGTCAAACCGCGAAGAAAAAAAAAAAAAACCTGACCCGCTCCGGCCTGTGTAATATGATGATGATATGTCTGTTTAATATGTGCATGTGAACAAGCACTACAACTGCGTACCCCCCCTTTTTCCTTTCTGTACCCCCCAACTATGTTCGTTGATAAAATAAAAATTGTCAAATTGGAAAAAAAAAAAATGCATAAAATCCCCTAGTTACATCCCCTGATAGCCCTGATCTGGGTGACCAGCATATCAAAATATCACCCAGATCAGTTCAGGGGTTCAGGAAATTCCTGGAAGTCATTTGTTTGACCGACCACACACATAGTCCCATGCCCAAAACAGTTCCAGAGAATCATGGCTTGCGGTCAGTCTAGTTCGGTAGTTTAACCCCTTAAGGACCAAACTTCTGGAATAAAAGGGAATCATTACTGTAGCGGACAGCCTTGGGCTGTCCTCAAATGTTGTGTTAAAAATGCAATGTGTGTGTTTATTCTCCTGTATAACTAAAATTGTATGTAGCATTCTTATGATGGTTCGGTAGTTTCCATCCGTATTCCATACGAATGAAAACTACCGAACCATTAGACCACCCCAGAGAGAAGTGTGTACCTTATTAGGCTTTCACACCTCTCTAAACGCAAGTTAATGGGTGCAATCTGTACTTTGTATATGTATCTGGGTGGCTGCCGTTCGGCATACGAACGAGTGGCGGCGGCCATCTTACGCACGAAAAACTCAGCGGTGTTTGGTCGTTGAGTGTCTGGAACTCAAATCGGACACTCAATTACCCGAACACCGCTGAGACCTCCAGAGCTCCGTAACTCCCAAACGGAGGGGCCAACCAGCCCCTCGTTCGGTGAATTCAAAGTACCGAACAAGGGTATTCAGGCGAATACCGATTTAATGGTGGATGTCAAGTATTACTATGTATTTTATCTCCGCAGGGCCAAAACACACGGAGCCCTTTTCAGCTACCACCTCATGTGCGGTCGGTCAAATTGTCTCTTCCACCTAACTCTCGAACCCCTGGTCCGGTCTTGGTGAATTTTGAATATGTTGGTCACCCAAATCAGGGCTACCAGGTGGTGTCACTTAAATAATTGGACCTAACTGTTTTGGGGTACATCCAGAAACCGGGTAAAACTGTATCATGTATAAGTGGATTATGTGTCACACTGAGGGGAGGAGATGTATGGGAGGTAACTATTGTATTATTGGCTACTGTACCAATTAATGTGAATCCCTCCTTTGCTTGGGAGAAACCTTTAAAAGGAGTTTGTGTGATTAAAAGTACAGTTCTGCTCCTGATGCTGTGTGTCGTCCAGTCATTGGGATTGATGTTGGGATATTGTTGCATTGTTTTACCTGCTGGAATTATTACCTTATGGATTTATAATACTTGTTCCTGAGTCTCACTGGGATCTTAAGTGGAGATAATGTGTGGAATATCAGCTCTCCGCTACAATGACATGTCACACATGTCATGTGTCTTTAAGGGGTTGAAAATGAACAAACTACCAAACATAGTCAATAATCTTACCCTAGAGCTTGTTCCCCTTGTTCGTGGAAACGTTTCTATCGAACAGTGTCTTTCTAAGGGTTGTAGAACCTGGAAGTCCAGCGATGTTCGGGAGTTTCAGTATCCGAAAATAGTTCCATGAACTTGACGACCACACACTGCTGCTTGTGTTCATGGGAACAAGAAGGCCACCACCTCGTGGTCATCCATAGGAATTGCGGCCACCCAGACAAACACAGAACACTGAGGTGGAAATTGCAAAGTAACAATTAGTCTTAACAAGCTCACTCCAGGGTTGTCTCCGGTTCGTGCGGCTGTTCGGTTCCCGAACCATATAGTCCAAATACACGAACGGAGACTTTTACATCACATTTTACAGAGTCCATAGTCTGTGGGCAGGCGGCTCCTCCAGCAGGCTCCTCCAGGAACTTGTGGCAAACTCACTTGAAAAGGGGAGTGTGATGAACTGAACCTCGTCACTGGTGATTGGAGGGGCCTGCTGGCCAGCCTCTTGCCAAAAGACTACAGGCCAAGTCAACGACTTTAAAGACCCATATTTTATTTCCCCTAGTTCGGCACTTCCATAGAACCGAACGCTAGCTCCCTGCTGTAGGAAAAGGTTACTGATTGCACAAGGTTTGATTTCCTGTTGGTAATTATAAGGTATTTGATTTGATTAGTAAGCTACTTGCTATTGATTGCTGTTTAGTTAGCTATTGTTTGCAAATAAGCAGAGGCCTACCCAGGTGTTAAACATTCCTAGTGGGTGTGGCGGAACCAACCTTGCCACTGTGCACTTGCCAACCTTGCCTGGTTGCTCACCTGCTCCCTTTAGACTATGGCCCGGCAGTTAAATCCTTTTATTTTCCCTGCTGAAAGGCTTATTCGTGCCTTTCTGCCGGGGTGTTCAGTAGATTCAATCTACAGAACAAAGTACAGAATGATGGACCACCTGGGAACTGGAGTGTGCCATCAATTGACCGCCCAGAAGCTGTGGTTAACCGCAGCTTAATTGACGAACGCTGGGTGGCCTTTGTTCATTTGCCGAACACGTGGCAGTGGCCATTTTAACGCCAGAACGGCCAGCGGTGTTCAGCGCCCAAACTATGGAACTGAAAACGGACACTTATTTGCGCGAACACCGCTGAGCCGCCAACCTCCTTACCTCTGCATTCGGTAGTGGAACCGAATGACTGTTCATTTGGTAGTTTAACCGGATGAACAGCATCACCCCAGATAGCTAAGCCATGGAGCCCATTCGTGTAACAAAAGACTATGGGAAAGACTTTGGCTCCATGGCGATTGAACTGTATGTATGGGATCTGAGCGCCATTCAGTAATAATAAAGCTATCTGGGGATATGTAGAATGTATGTGTTTTGTTAATTATTTGCAACAGTGGGTATTTTTGAGTCTTTTTATTAACATGTGCTCAATGGAGTTTTGCCATTGTCCTGGGAGATAATTGGATTACTTCCCAATTATCTCCAGGATAGAGAGGAGGGACTGTGATGCATTGTGGGTGTGTATGTCTGTGATTTGTTAATGGCCAATATGTTTCCCAGTCTTCCACCTGGTCCCCTGGGGGAGTGTCCAGCAGGTGGAAGACCTGCATAAAAGCCGGGCAGGTAGCCCTAGTAAATCAGTTCTGCTTGACCTTAATAACGAAGTGTCGTCTCGTTATTGGGGGAATTGGATTGTATGCTGATTGCCAGGAGTTGTTTGTGTGTTTCCTGTTCGGGAGTTGCAGGATTCGTGTAGTTTGCAGTTCGGGAGATTGGTGATTGCAGTAGCTGCCTGTGCATCTGAAAGGGGAATATCACCTAAACCGGTTTTAACCTCTTGTGTGCAAAACGGTCCATTACAATTGGTGGCAGCAGTGGGATCATTCCCACAGCCCAGAAGGACAGCTACAAGACAACACCAGTTTGTGGAGTCACAAATTGAGGGCAACGCTAGTACCTGTACAACGCCCCTATCTACAGAAGAAGCAACTTCGGCAAAGCAAGCATGGCACCCAGCTACACTCAGGAGGTGTTTGACAGAGAGCTTACATCGCGGCTGGCTTTCTTTGGACCCAACCCCCTGGAGAAATGCGTGCAGCTCGTGAGGAGACATGTAGAAGAGTACCTGCAGGTCATAGCAGATGTGGCCAAAAAGGAGTTACAGGGAGCCAAAGGTGTCGTCCTTCCTCCCCAGAGGCAGTGTGTGTTACAGGGAGCTGAAGGTGCCGTCCTTCCTCCCCAGCGACAGTGTGTGTTACAGGGAGCTGAAGGTGTCGTCTTTCCTCCCCAGCGACAGTGTGTGTTACAGGGAGCTGAAGGTGCCGTCCTCCCTCCCCAGCGGCAGTGTGTTACAGTGTGTTTTTGCCAATGATATACAGCAGGTTGCTTCCACACTGTCATTCTCTGAAGTTCTGCCTGTGACAGGCGGATGCGTATTAGGGACTTTAACTTGTGGCTTGGTGAATGGTGTCGGGAGCAAGGATTTGGCTTTATTTCTCACGGTAGCTCTGTTTGGAATGGATTAAAAGGTACAAAAAAGATGGTTTGCATCTTTCTCAAAAGGGAACAAATGTTCTCAGTGAGCAGTTCAGAGGTTTTGCTAGGATGTATTTAAACTAGGAGGGGGGGGCAAAAGGGTGATAAAACATCAATCCAATTGTCCCCCAAAGCAAGGACAGAAGGTGCCTGTAGCAAGTGTGTTAAAAAATGATAAGCTTAGAGTCATGTCTACAAATGCTCACAGTTTAGGGAATAAGATCCATGAACTTGTGGAAATAATGGCAACTGATAGTGTAGATTTAGTCGCTGTTACTGAGACATGGTACAATGAGAAAAATGACTGGGACATAGCAATACCAGGGTACTCTTTATATAGGAAAGATAGGGAAGGCAAGAAAGGGGAGGGGTGGCCTTGTATGTGAAGGATAGCATAAAATCTAGCCTAATAAAAGTTAGTGAGGCAAACATAGAGTCCGTTTGGGCTACGTTAGAATTTGGTAATCACACAGTAACTCGTGTAGGTGTGATTTATAGGCCCCCAGGACAAATTGAAGAGTTAGATAATCTACCAGTTGAGGAAATAGCTAAAATGACAATGAAGGGGGAAGTTATCATCATGGGTGACTTTAATCTTCCTGATGTGAATTGGAAAACTAAAATAGCTGCTTGTGCCAGGAGCACACATATTCTAAACTCCCTACTGGGATTGTCTCTAAAACAAAGTTGTTGAGGAGAGAACTCGTAAAGAGGCCATACTAGATTTAGTGTTAACAGATGGAGATTTAGTATCAGATATTACTGTAGGTGAAAGTTTAGGATCCAGTGATCATCAGTCAGTGTGGTTTAATATAAGAACAGTGACTGAGTCACACCACACAAAAACAAAAGTTTTAGACTTTAGAAAAACAGACTTTTCTAAAATTAGAATATAGGTAGAGGAGTCATTATCAGACTGGAGCAATTTAAATGGAGTCCAAGAAAAATGGGATTATTTAAAAGTTGCACTATTGAAGGCAACAGAAAATTGCATTAGGCTTGTCGGTAAAAGCAAAAAATTCAAGAAACCACTGTGGTACTCCGCAGATGTAGCCAAAATAGTTAAAAACAAAAAGTTAGCATTTAGGAATTATAAAAAAACCCAGAGTGAGGGAGACAAAATGATCTATAAGATTAGGCAGAAAGAGGCTAAGCAAGTTATAAGAGCTTCCAAATCACACACAGAAGAGAAAATAGCACAGTCAGTAAAAAAGGGGGACAAAACATTTTTTAGATACATAAAAGAAAAGTAAAACAAGGATTAGTTTGATTAAAAACAAAAGGAAGGTATGTAGAAAAGGATAAAGGTCTAGCTGACTGCCTCAATGAATATTTTTGTTCTGTATTTACAGATGAAAATGAAGGAAAAGGACCTCAGTTGAGAAAAAGGATAAATGAGTCATTTATTACATGTGAGTTTACAGAGGAAGAGGTTCTATTTCAACTGTCAAAAGTAAAGACAAATAAGTCAATGGGACTTGATGGAATACACCCAAAGCTATTAAAAGAGCTTAGTGGTGTACTAGCAAAACCATTAACAAATTTATTTAACCAATCATTGTTAACAGGAGTAGTCCCAGAAGATTGGAAATTAGCGAATGTTGTGCCCATTTACAAGAAAGGTAATAGGGAGGAGTCGGGCAACTATAGGCCAGTAAGCCTTACTTCAGTAGTGGGGAAAGTGATGGAAACCATGTTAAAAGGATAGGATTGATGAACATCTAAAAACACATGGATTTCAAGATCAGAGACAATGTGGGTTTACTTCAGGAGATCATGCCAAACTAATCGTATTGATTTTTTTGATTGGGTAACTAAAATTATAGATCAGGGTGGTGCAGTAGACATTGCTTACCTAGATTTCAGTAAGGCTTTTGACACTGTTGCACATAGAAGGCTTATCAATAAACTGCAATATTTAAGTTTGGATTCAAATATTGTTGAATGGGTAAAGGCAGTGGCTGAGTAACAGGCAACAGAGGGTTGTAGTTAATGGAATATATTCGAAGCTTGGACTTGTCACCAGTGGGGTACCTCTGGGATCTGTACTTGGACCCATTCTCTTTAATATTTTTATTAGTGATATTGCAGAAGGTCTTGATGAGTAGAATTATGTCTTTTGCCTTTGATACTAAGATATGTAACGAAGGGTTCCACTAGGGATAAGCCAAATGACAAATGATTTAGGTAAACTAGAAAATGGTCAGAATTGTGGCAACTGACATTTAATGTGGATAAGTGCAGATAATGCATCTTGGGCTATTAAAACAGAGGCAGGTACAGAATATTTGATAGAGTTCTAACCTCAACATATATGAGGAAGAGTTTAGGGGTGATTATTTCTGATGACTTAAAGGTAGGCAGACAATGTAATAGAGCAGCAGGAAATGCTAGCAGAATGCTTGGTTGTATAGGGAAGTATTAGCAGTAGAAGAGGGAAATTACTCATGCCATTGTACAGAACACTGGTGAGACCTCACTTGGAGTATTGTACACACAGTACACTGGAGACCGTATCTTCAGAAGGATATTGATACCTTAGAGAGGGTTCAGAGAAGGGCTACTAAACTGGTTCATGGATTGCGGGATAAAACTTACCAGGAAAGGTTAAAGGATCTTAACATGTATAGCTTGGAGGAAAGACGAGACAGGGGGGATATGATAGAAACATTTAAATATATAAAGGGAATCAACACAGTAAAGGAGGAGACTATATTTAAAAGAAGAAAAACTACCACAACAAGAGGACATAGTCTTAAATTAGAGGGACAAAGGTTTAAAAATAATATCAGGAAGTATTACTTTACTGAGAGGGTAGTGGATGCATGGAATAGCCTTCCAGCTGAAGTGGTAGAGGTTAACACAGTAAGGAGTTTAAGCATGCATGGGATAGGCATAAGGCTATCCTAACTATAAGATAAGGCTAGGGACTAATGAGTTTTTAGAAAATTGGGCAGACTAGATGGGCCGAATGGTTCTTATCTGCCGTCACATTCTATGTTTCTATGTTTCTATGAGTTTAACGTTATGAGCAATGTATGTGTGACAATCTCACAGCAAAAAGACTCACCGAATGAATATATGTCCGAGCCACACAGCTCAGTTCATACCACTGGGAGGAAGTCAGTTGAGATATTTTGGTTATTTCTGATTGGCCTACAGACTGATAGAGTGCAAGGCATTCTAGAATGCATAGGACACAAGGGGCCAGACATATTGATGAAAGTGCACAGTGTTTCAAAATATGCATTCTACATAATATGATTTTGTTAAATACATATTCATATTAGTTATTTCTATCTAACTAAACAGGTATATAACAAGTTCCAATTTAGTTAAAAGGTTGTAAAAATGCCTTAGCCAAATTTTTATTGTCTGGGTGCTATTAGATGAGTGTTGATTACAATATTGCATTTGATATGTTTCTGTGTTTTTTTAGCATGTGCCAATATAACACAAATAACTCTAAAGATGTGTGCTTTGTTATTCACACATTCACACATTCACACAAAGCATACGTGTTTAGAGTGTTATTAGTGGTTGAAATACCGTGATGTATCCCTTTATTCCTGTGGACTAATTCTTATCTTTAACTCTAATCACTAACTTTAACATCTAACACTAATTACAAATCCCTAACCCTAACATCTGTAAAATGTTGTGACAATATAAAATCATGGTTATATAGATAACTGAAATTATTTACTTCAGACACTCATATATCTTTATTATAAATTAAAGCCTAGTATTTCTGCAAGAATTAAGTCTAGGGTGAAGATTGAGAATAGTCTTGCAGAGAAAAAGAGAGATGAACAAGAACATGGGGGTATTTATCAAAGTCTCGCAGACAGTTTTGCACCATTTTTGGTGTTTTTCTTTTTTTTAAAACAATTTATTAAATATGTTCATTTTGTGGTCTGTTGCTTCTTCTGAGCCCTGTCATTTTTAAATGTGTCCTATTTTTACAACAGTGTAGATTTGATTAATTAACAGATTTATACATTTTTCCATCTCATTTGATATTTTTGAGAAAAAATTAGGTAACGATTACACATAAGAACAATTTAATAGATATGAACAGACCAAAAAATATGAACTGTGACCCCAAAAAGATACCTTTCATAAGACTTTGTTAAATCTCCCCCAATATCCTTCAAAACCATGAGAACAAACCACATTGTTTTGCTTCACAAAATTCAAACAGCATATTTACCTATTTACCATATTTAATAATTAGTATTGGGACCAATGAAAACATGTTGTAGCATCCCTAGTTATCTGCACAAAATAGTTAATTAGTAAAATATTATAGCTATAATACAAATTTGGTTAAATATGCAGAAATTTAACAATTTCTAAAGATTAGCATTAGTTAATCAGATTAAATATGTGACCAATGTAAATTTAATTTGCATATATTCCTTAAAGACATTCAATTCAATAATCTAATTCCACATAAACATCTATTTTAAGGTATAATTACACTATATCATATTATTTTGCTATTCTAGTCATATTAATAGCAAAAAAGTTTCAGTCGTTCGTGTTATTGTGTTCATTCTGTTTTTTCAGCATTTCAATTCTTCTATTCAGCCTCTCGGCCCACTCATTTCGAAGCCTGCAGGTAACACAAAATATTCATATGTATCAGATATTATTTAATGAAACTGCTATAAAATATAGCAATATAACATTTAGTGTACAAATAATTACCAGTTGTATCCACAAGATGTCACAGAAAATTGATTATTTAAAATCAATGCTGACTTACATAGGAGAACTCGCTTACAGGAATGTACATTTTAAAGTGAACCTAGAAGAAAAACTACCCTATACATCTAATAAACCTCTTCCATCTAAAAAGCATAATATTCAGGGATATCATGCTGTGTGGTAAGAAATTCTTGATCCAAGGAGAGATCTGACTGCCATCCTGAGGTCTAGGAGGAATTTTTATTTTCTAGTTTGTAGCAAAATTAGAAAGCATTTTAAACAGTTTTTTTCTTCTTTTGGATCAACAGCAAAAACTGATATGAGAAAGGATGCACTTGATGGATACAAGTATTTTTTCAGCCTATATAACTATGTAATGAAAAGACTCTAAGACTAAGCATGTGCCAGCAGAGCTAAAAAATAGGTATTAGATGAGCTAGTAAAGGTTCATAAGATTGCAAAGCATTGTAAATTCATTCATGCGATTATATTCAAAAATGTAACTTTGTATCCAGGTTTATTCACAGATCTGTGCTTAGCAACTAGATACTAAAGATGTACTTTCTCTTAAGTTAACATTTTATGTAAGAGAACATGATGGCCTTGATTTACAGGAACACTCTAGCCCCTTAAAGCACTTTAGCTTGCTCATGAAACATTTGTCCTCTTTTTTTTTTATTTTACAAAAAGTACAGATCTCATTTTACTTTTTAACTTTGACCAGTTTTATTAGTTTTTCAAGCAAAGAAGGACAGGCAACAGAAAACAAAATAAGGGGGAAAATTGGGACAAATAAGAGGGAGGAGATACTGAAAGTTTGGATGCATTTTAGGCAACCATGACCCAGGAATGATCTCTAACAGCCATCTAAGGAGTGGCCAGTGACATTATCACTAGGCTGTAATGTAAACACTGCATTTTCTCTGAAAAGACAATATTTACAGCAAAAAGCCTGAAGGTAATGATTCTACTCACCAGAACAAATTCAATAGGCTGTAGTTGTTCTGGTGACTATAGTGTCCCTTTAATCTTGTTAAACCCCCCTGGCTGTAAATCAGAAAATAACTCTTGTTACTTGCGGGTTAATTAGCTATGTGTAGCTAAACTCAAGAGGCTGTCAATTGCCCAGAACACCTGCCTTGAAAAGACTTCTCATTGAGCTGCATTGGGAAGTCTGTGATTGGAAGGCCACCAAAAGTCTGGGCAGGGTTAGAAGGGTTATGACTTGCAAAGGTTCAGACAAAAGATCTGTATCTTTTGCAAAAATTGGGACAAATAACTATCCAGAACATACAATATAAAGGTACATTCATGTAATGATGAGAATTTGGCATTTTTATAAATTAAAGGAACACTCTAGGGTCAGGAACACAAACTTGTATTCCTTACCCTATAGTGTTAAAACCACCATCTAGCCCCCCACTTGGCCCAACTTGCCTCCCTAAATATATTAAAATCTTACTAGTATTCAAGTCTGGGGCTGCTAGCTCTGGCTTTGACCTGCCCCAGTCTGCTGGCATCATCACAAGTGGTGGCCTTAGCCAATCACAATGCTTCCCCATAGGATTGGCTGACACTGTCAAGGAGGCAGATCAGGGGCAGAGCCAGCACAATTCAAACACTGACCTGGTCAATCAGCATCTCCTCATGGAGATGAATTAAATAAGTGAATCTCTATGAGGAAAGTTCAATGTCTGCATGCAGAGGTTGGAGACACTGAATGTTTGGATGCATTTTAGGCAGCAATGACCCAGGAAGGATCTCTAGCAGCCATCTGAGGAGTGTCCAGTGAAGTAATCACTAGGCTGTAATGTAAACACTACATTTTCTCTGAAAAGACAGTGTATACAGCAAAAAGCCTGAATGTAATGATCCTACTCACCAGAACAAATTCAATAAGCTGTAGTTGTTCTGGTGTCTATAGTGTCAGAAAATAGCTCTTGTTACTTGCGGGTTAATTACTATGTGTAGCTAAACTCAAGAGGCTGACAATTGCCCAGAACACCTGCCTTGCAAAGTCTTCTCATTGAGCTGCATTGGGAAGTCTGTGATTGGACAGCCACCGAAAGTTTGGGCAGGATTAGAAGGGTATGGCTTGCAAAGGTTCAGACAAAAGATCTGTATCTTTTGCAATTTGTTTTTAGATTTACCCCCAATTAAAACAATGCATAATTAAATGCATGCATGTTTTCACAAGGGGTATATCTACAAAACAGTTTTTTTTGGGGGGGCAGTGGAGTATCCCTTTATTATTTTTGGGCACACTTTTTAAATAATATAACGTTTTGTGATACACTTTTAAAGTGATTTGAAGGGTTACTACAGCCCTTTTTGCTATTCTTTTATTTAATTTATAACAGCCTCTTAAGCACTAGTTGCTTTGTCTGCCTTATTTTAACTGAAAAATAAAAGTAAAAATTACCTTAGCTGAAATCTTTTTTTTTAAATATATTTTATTTATTTTTTCCTTTATATGCCTTACAGAAATAACATACAGTAAAAAGGAGAAAACACTATTGTACACTTAATTATTATCAAGTAAATTTCATAATCAAAGAGGATTAAATTAAATTATTGCCTGCTCCATTCCCCTGATTCCCCCCGCCCCCCCTGCTTGCCACTCCCAGCTGTAAATGCCTTTGAAGTAACTGTTGTATCTCTCTTCCTTAGACCAAGTCATCATACATCCCTGCATGAAGGCCTTTTAATTTTACTAGGCTCTACACACCACCCACCCTGGTTCCTTCTAACCATCAGGGCCACCATCAAGGCATGACAACCGTGACAATTGTCACAGGCCCGGCGGTCCTGGGGGGCCCGGCCCGTGGCCGGATTGCTAAAGCGGGCCGGGACTCGAGAAGTTGACAGATTTGTCGGGCGGGCCAGAGTCCCGACAGTAGGGGGGGGGCCAGCGGCTTAGCCTCAACTCACTGCCACCCTCACCTCCCCCACTCACTGCCATCCTCCCTTCCCCCATCACTGCCGCCCTCCCCTCCCCACTCACTGCCACTGCTCCTCCACTCACTGCCACCCCTCCTCCCCCCTCAATGCCAGTCTGCCACCTCACCTCCCCCACTCACTGCTATCCTCCTTTTCCCATCACTGCCCCTCCTCACTGCCACCCTCCACCTCCCCCACTTACTGCCACCTTCACCTCCCTCCCTCCTGCCACCCCTCCACCCACTGCCACCCTCCCCTCCCCCATCACTGACACCCTTACCTCCCCCACTCACTACCATCTTCCCTTTCCCCATCACTGCCACCCACACCTCCCCCACTCACTGCTACCCACACCTGCACTCACTCACTGTCACCCTCACCCCCACACAAAGTCATCCCCTTTACCATGCCACACTCACATCTATCCCTGCTAATCCTGTATAACACTCCCCTCCAACAACATTGCCACACTCACTCTATCACATTAATACATCCAATCCTTTCACACTCAACACCCTTCGCTCTGCCACACTCACCGTGTCATAATAACCCCTCAATCCTGTCACACTCCCTCCTCCAGCCATGCCACACTAGTACCAAATGCTGTCACACTCACTGATTCACACTTCAACCATGTCACACTGAACCTGAATATTAATCCTCCTTAAAGGGACACTCCAGGGATGCCAACTCCCACTACCCTTAACCCTGCAAGTGTAATTATTGCAGTTTTCATAAACTTCAATATTTACCTTGCAGAGTTAACTCCTCTAGTGGCTGTCTACTAGACTAGACAGCCACTAGAGGACACTTCTGTGTTTATAGCACATGAAAAGTGTGCTATAAAGGCACAGGACGTCCTCACGCTATGTGAGGACCTCCAGCGTCGCTGAAATCCCCATAGGAAAGCATTGAAAGCATTTTTCAATGCTTTCCTATAGAGAAGATCTACTGTAGCGTGTCTTGGCATTACTTTCGCATGCACGTGGAATCCCCATACGTGACGCGCATGCTCTATAGGTCTCCCCGCCTGATGTCGGTGGGGGAGGAGCATGAGTGGATCCTGACCCAGCGCCAAGGGACATCGGCGCTGGATAGAGGTAAGTCGCTGAAGGGGTTTTAACCCCCTCAGCAACTTAGGATGGGGGGAGGGAGGAAGAGGGGACCTGCAGTGCCAGGAAAACAGTTTGTTTTCCTGGCACTGGAGAGTCCCTTAAACCCCTTAAGGACACATGACATGTGTGACATATATATATATATTTTGTCCACTCCTTGAATCTTGTAGGTGTGCATGCAGCATCATGCTGCCCTGATGTGATCACTTTTTTTGGATGTGTGAATCGCCTGTACACGCTTTTTAGTGGAAGTCCTGAGAGGTGGGATATTTTGAAGGAAACCCTTTGTGGTTCATTGCATGGCCTGAGTGACACCAGATGGAGTGCCAGGATAGAAGCTGTCCGTCCTATTGCTCAAAAACTTCCCAGCATTTTGGAATCCTTGGAGAAAATATTATCATCCAGAAAACTTTCAAGTGAAGCTCATTCAGAAGCTGTAGGCCTTAAAGACTATTTTTCATCTTTCAGAGCTGTCATCCTGGCAACTTTCTGGGTGAAAGTTATTCAATGTTTTGAAGATAGGAACAAAATTCTTCAGTCCCGATCAATTTCACTGGAAATTGGAGCAGAAAATATCAAGGCCCTTTCTGCGGAAATGCAATTACTCCGGGAAAGGTGGCTTTCTCTACTTTCTGAGGCTAAGTATGTGGCAGGTAATTAGGAAATACCAACGGTACTGAATATACAGAGAAGCCAGCAAAGGCAGAAGAAACAACACACTGAATTGGGCAGTGAAGACCAATAATCTGAAGAAGAATTTAAGGTAAATGTTTTCTTTGTGGCACTAGATTCTGTCATTAGTGAACTAAACCAATGATTTAATACTATGGAAAATGTGTGCAGTTTATTTACTCCCATTTTAAAACTTAGAACAATATCGGATGAAGAACTTGTGACATCCACTGAAAATCTTATATCCAAATTCCCTGAAGATCTTACAGTTTCACTGTTAAGCGAAATTCAGCACCTTCGCAAAGTTTTTGATGCCACATTTGCAAGCAGCTTGGGTCCACTGGATTTGCTGAAATCTATATACAAGCTACAACTTGAAGGAATATTTGGAGAGGTTTTCATTGCTCTCAGAATAATTGCTACCCTTCCACTTTCTGTGGCTGAAGGAGAGAGAGCGTTTAGTAATCTATCTCTGATTAAAAACTATCTGCGTTCAACAATGAGCAAAAATCAAATTCTTTCTATAGAGCATGAACTTGCCCGCACTCTTAACTTCAAAGACCTAATTACAGATTTTGCCATCCTTAAAATAAGAAGATGGTCAACTCAGCAAACTTAAACATGAATGTTTAAGTTTGCTGAGTTGACCATCTTCTTATTTTAAGGATGGCAAAATCTGTTTACCGCGGAATGTTTATCATGTTCTTCAGACACGTTATATTTGTACTCTTCTTAGGTATGGTGGTTACCCACATGCCTTCAGACTTTTTGATTGTGTGTGACATTGTGTTTAGCTGTATCAAAATGTTATTGTTATTGTAAGATAAAACATTGACTAATTTTGTTGTTTAGGATTATTTAAAATTGTTCACAATTATTTAAATGGTTCAAGAAATGTTTTATGTTAAGGAGTCTTCTTCCGTATAGTCATAGTTCATATGTTTGGCCAAAAAATAAAACTAAATGACTCTTATTTAAGTAAAAGAATGTATTTCAGATTTCATTCAGGACTATACATGGACATAGGGACATTGATATTTACACAGTTTACACCACTACTACACTACTCTAGATATATTTCTAGAAAATTACATATAGGGCTATAAATAATAGAGTAAAACTTAATATTTAGAGCTTCTTGATCCAAGGAGAATTCTGATTGCCTTTTGGAGTCAAGAAGGAATTTTTTCCCCCTAAGTGGCATTCATAATAGCTTAACTTGGGGTTGTTTTTATCTTCTTTTGGATCAAAAGCAGGAAGGATAGGTAGAAAATTTGAACCTAGGTTTTTTTTCAACATAAATTACTATGTAAAAATGGAAATTTAGCTTTCTGACACTATAGCTTAGTGTAACATCATATAGTTTGAAATAGTGTGGCCACAAATTTAAGGTTCCGAGTTATGTATTGGTGATTTCACCAGCATAATTCTGCAATTCAGAGATC
>OW240917.1:1080976-1111720 GCA_933207985.1 Pelobates cultripes
CTCCCAGCATGCAGCGTCATGTATGCTGCCGCTGGGGGACGTGGAGGAAATGGCGGGCGGCATCCGAGGCTGGAAGGATGCCGCTTGCCGAGCCCACGAGGAGGAGGGGACCCCGGACGGCTGGAGGGTGAGTACCGCGAGCGGAGTGCAGCCTCCCCTCGCAGCCGCCTGCGGGATCCCGACATTACCCCCCCCTCGAAGACCGCCCGGAGGGCGGGAAGCAGAAGGCTTCAAAGGAAACCGGGCATGAAAGGAGCGGACCAAAGAGGGAGCGTGCATATCAGAGCTCGAAACCCAAGACCGCTCCTCAGGGCCGTACCCCTTCCAATCCACCAAATATTGCAGCCGACCCCTAGAAACACGAGAGTCGAGAAGGGCAGCCACCTCGTACATGTCGCTAGAGACAGCGCGAGGGGAAACGGGCCGCCCGAGGGGACGAGAGAACCGGTTACACAGCAAGGGCTTCAAAAGCGAGACTTGAAACGTGTTCGGGATACGCATGGAAGGAGGCAGGTCAAGGGAGTAGGAAACGGGGTTAACCCTACGTAACACCCTGTAGGGACCAAGAAACCTGGGAGCAAATTTCATCGAGGGAACCTTGAGACGGAGGTTCCTGGAGGACAACCATACCCTATAACCCGGAACATAAGAAGGGGCCGCAACCCTACGGTGATCAGCAAACTTTTTCTGAGCAGCTGCTGAACGAGACAGCGCAACATGGACCTGATCCCACGTCTTCCGCAAAGAGGCGAGGTGCTGGTCCAAGGCGGGCATTCCATTGTCGGAGAACGCACCGGGAAGGACAGAAGGTCGAAACCCATAAGCAACCTCAAAAGGACTTAAGCCAGTAGACGAATGAGACACCGTATTCCTTGCAAATTCAGCCCACGGAAGAAGGCGAGACCAGTCATCCTGGTGCGCATTAGTGAAGCAGCGTAAATACAATTCCACAGACTGATTAGCACGTTCGGCCGCACCATTAGATTGCGGGTGATATGAGGAAGAGAATGACAAGGAGACCCCATCTCAGCACAAAAGCTCCTCCAAAACCGAGAGACAAATTGAGGACCCCTGTCAGATACGATATCCTGAGGTACCCCATGCAAGCGGAACACTTCTTTGGCAAACACCTGAGCTAACTGAACCGCAGAAGGCAGTTTCTTAAGCGGAATAAAGTGCGCCATTTTAGAGAACCTATCCGTCAAAGTCAGTATCACCGTCTGACCATCAGAAAGAGGAAGGTCTACAATGAAATCCATGGATAAGTGGGTCAATGGTTTCTTGGGTATAGATAGAGGCATCAGTAAACCCTGGGGTCTCACATTAAGGGACTTACACTGCGTGCAGACCCGACAAGCCTGAACAAAATCTGCTACGTCTCGCTTGAGTGAAGGCCACCAGAACTGTTGAAGGAGGCCCTTGTAGGTTTTGGTAACCCCCGGATGACCAGCAGTTTTGGCGGTGTGAAATAAAGTTAACAACTTTTTTCTGTCATTTGCTTCAACGTATAGTTTACCAACCGGCGTCTCAGGGGGTGCTTGGGTTTGGTATGTCTTAATACTATCAAGGAAAGGTGAAGAAACAACCAAACGGGTAGCAGCTATTATCTGAGACGCAGGTACAATAGGTTCAGGAGTCAGGTTAACAAATTCTACTGGTTCATGCTGTCGAGAGATAGCGTCAGCTTTGGCATTACGGTAACCAGGTCTATAGGTAATAACATATTGGAAGCGTGAGAGAAATAGAGACCATCTAGCCTGCCGGGCAGATAACCTTCTAGCATCAGCTATATAGGAGAGGTTCTTATGATCTGTTATAACCATAATGTTGTGTCTAGAACCCTCTAATAAGTACCTCCATTCCTTAAAAGCTAACACAATAGCTAATAGTTCCCTGTTCCTAACATCGTAATTCTTCTCTGAATCGGACAACCTTTTAGAAAAATAACAGGGATGGAGGGGTTTGTCATACGACAACCTCTGTGACAGTACTGCTCCCACACCCGACTCTGAAGCATCTACTTCCATAACAAAGGGAAGAGAAGGATCAGGGCGGTGCAGCACTGGAGCAGAGGCAAATGCCTTCTTGAGGGTTTCGAAGGCCTTAAGGGCTTCAGGAGTCCAAACCCTAGGGTCCTTTTTTTCTCTGCTTCGTTATAGGAGATAGAGTGGTGAAAAGTTTTTTATAAGTTTCCTATAATAGTTGGCAAATCCTATAAAACGCTGGATAGCCTTCAGTCCTTGGGGAAGTGGCCAGGACAGTATAGCTTCCAATTTAGCAGGATCCATACTGAAACACTGTTCAGTAATGATATATCCTAGGAATTGCACAGAGGTCTGATCGAATAAAGATTTTTCTAACTTACAGTAGAGTCCGTTCTGTAATAGCCTTTTGAGCACCATCCTAACATCGTTATGGTGTGACTTCAAATCAGGAGAATACACAAGTATGTCGTCAAGGTACACCACAGCACAGACATGCAATAGATCCCTAAGGACATCATTTATGAGGTCCTGAAACACGGCAGGAGCATTACACAGTCCAAAAGGCATGACCAGATACTCGTAATGCCCACTGCGTGTGTTGAACGCTGTCTTCCACTCATCATTCTCCTTTATACGGACAAGGTTATAAGCTCCCCTGAGGTCTAATTTGGTGAAGAATTTAGAACCTTTAACACGATCAAACAACTCAGTGATGAGGGGGATAAGGTAGGCGTTTTTAACCGTTATATTGTTCAGACCCCTGTAGTCTATACATGGCCTCAAATCGCCCTCCTTCTTTGCCACAAAGAAGAAACCAGCACCAGCAGGAGAGGAGGACCTTCTAATAAAACCTTTACTTAGGGATTCCCGTATGTACTCCTCCATGATCTGGTTTTCTTTCTCAGAAAGAGGGTAGACCTTTCCCCTAGGAGGCATAGTACCCGGTAAGAGGTTTATGGCACAATCATACTCACGATGTGGAGGTAGCTTATCTGTCTCCCTCTTTTCAAAAACCAAGGCAAGGTCTGCATAAACAGAAGGGACAGAAACCGAGAGTGGTTTAGCTGTGGGCACGTTAAGTAAACAAACAGGACATACATGAGCCGTACAGTCTCGTTGACAAGATTCCCCCCAGGAGAGTATATCTAAACAACCCCAATCAAGAACAGGGTTGTGTTTAACTAACCAGGGAAAACCCAGAATGATGGAGGCTGTAGGGGAGTCAGTTATTTGGAAGGTTAACTTCTCCTTGTGCAAAACACCCACAGACATAACTATTTCCTGGGTTTCATGGGTCACCAGAGGTTTCTCCAGTGGTCTACCATCTATGGCCTCAACGGCCAAGGGTGTATCCTTTTGGATCAAATTCAGGGCTGCGGTTTTGGCAAAGGTCTCATCCATAAGGTTGTCTGCCGCACCCGAATCGATCAGGGCTTTGGTTGTTATAGTGGTTTTATTGACCAAAAGAGAAACCGTAATAAACGGTCTGGAGATGGACACATGAGGGGACAAAGTCATAACACCCGAGGCCGACCCCTCTCTAGGCCTTAGGTGCTGCAGTTTCCCTGTACTTTAGGGCAGGCTTTACAGTGGTGCCCCCTCTTCCCACACTCCTACGGTACGCTCTTTCGGCCTCAGTTAACCCCGTAGCACCCAACTGCATGGGTTCAGGGGATGGTTGCCTAGGAGCGGGTAACGCTAGCAGTGCAGTACTGGGTAGAGCAGGTAACACCCGTGTATCCAACCGTCTTTGACTACGCCTCTCTCTAATATGGTTATCGATAAGAATCACATAATCTATAACATCATCTAGAAGAGCAGGCAATTCCCTGGATGCAATTTCATCCAGTATATAAGCGGCCAAACCCTCCTGAAAGGCTGTTACGAGGGCGTCATTATTCCAAACCACTTCAGCTGCTAGAGTGCGGAATTCGATAGTGTAATCCGCTACAGATCCTTGCCAGCAGAAGCAACCCTACCGGGTTGATCAAATGTGCGTCTGAAAGCTGTCAGAAAATCTGCAAAGGACATAGGAGACCTATTTTCCCAAATGGGGTTGGCCCATGCTAAAGCTCTCCCGGACAAGTGGTTTATCAAAAAGGCAATTTTAGATCTGTCAGTGGGATAGGAACGTGGATTCATTACCAAATGGATGTCGATTTGGTTGAGGAAACCACGACACAATGCTGGGTCACCGCTGTGGTGGCGTCATGTGAACTACATGAGCGGGAACGGGTACTGGAGTGGGAAAGGGTTCGGGCACAGCAGCAGCAGCCTCCTGAACGGCAGGTTGAAAGTGTGCAGTATGAGCCAGTATGGTTTGCAAAGCTTGAGCAAACTCTTGATTAACTAGGAGCTGTGGTATGTCAGCAGGTTCCATTATGGCCCTGTTGTAATGTCACGATTCCGGGAACCCAACACGCTAACACACACACACATACACACACACACACACACACAGAAAAGGTGCAGTACCGGACCTTAGAGTGGCCGGGCTAAGCACACACAGAATAGTCAAGAGACAAGCCGAGTAAGGGGAACCAGAAGACAGAATAACGTGAAACAAGCAGAGGTCAAAGGGTAGGAGAAAGTCACAGAGTCAGATAAACAAGCCAGAGAGTACGTAACCAGAAACACAAGGTAAGTAGCAATATTAGTAAGCAAAGACCACAACAGGGCAGGGAGGAACAGGAAAGGTAAGTATTTAAACCATAAGGTTAATTCTGATTGGATAATTTCCAATCAGAATTAACAATCACACGTGGGAGATATCTAAACCTCCCACTGTGATTGAGGCACAGTGCCTTTAACGCCGGGTCAGGTGACTGACCCCGGCGTGTAATAATTTGGGCGGTCTACATGACGCTGCACGCTGGGGGACGTGGAGGAAACGGCGGGCGGCATCCAAGGCTGGAAGGATGCCGCTCGCCGAGCCCACGAGAAGGAGGGGATCGTGGACGGCTGGAGGGTGAGTACCGCGAGCGGAGTGCAGCCTCCCCTCGCAGCCGCCCGCGGGATCCCGACAGCTTCTAGTGGTATCAGATGTGGCTTTGACAACACAATATATAGGCTAGACCAGTGGGAGTAAAACATAGGCTAGGGTTTTAACAAGTTTGACCTGGAATGGCCTACATGGTGCTCTGACTTCTGGGATGAACTAAAATCCTGACTGCAAGCCAGGTGTTCTCATTAAGTGCCTGACCTCATAAGTGCTCTTTTAGCTGAATTGGCAAAAATTAACACAGACAGAATGCAAAGTCTAAATTAAATCCTTCAGCTATATAGCAAATCTCATTCTTTGTGCTCAGGGGCACAGTCATGCTCAAAAAATGCCTTCAGGGGCAGAGCCTGAACCTTGAGCTGGTCGGACAGGTGCGGCGTTAGCTCCTGTCTAAATCTCCAAAACAGAGGTGAAATCACTGGCAATTAAGCCTCAAAACTCCCCTCGGTACACTGCCCACATCGTGGGTGCTTCAGTGATTCGATTGACATCCCACTCGAGCCAGTTACTGCCGGCAGCCCAGCGCGCTGTGCCACGGCCTACCTAACGTGGATTTGGGGCGAGACGGCCGCTCCTCTCACTTACGCACTGGTCATGCAGTCTTACAACCTCCTACCATGCCCTTTGGACCGGCGGGGGGTTATCCCGATCTCCACTGGTGAGCTACAGATTACCTTTGCAGGACATCCCTGCAGTTTTCAGCCATTATTAGACTGAGAACGGCAACCCAAGATGGCCAACGCACTTACTCAGGCCCCAATGGCACATGGCTTGCCCCCCTCTACCCACCGCAATACCATGGAGCATGTCTTGCAGAGGCTGGATGCCAGATTCCAAAGCTTCTGGGCTAGGCTGCAAACAATAGGTGAATCTGGCCATAATCTGCTTCAGGACAAAGCTGAAAGAAACTGGAAACAAAAGGCGGTAAAGCCCCTAATGAGAAGGGACATAAAGCAGCCACCTCCCCGGCCTTCAATTCTGGATGATAGTCCTCCTCCCTCAACATACACAAGGGCACAGAGACATACTCGCAGACTGCACAGGCTTTTACCCAGCACTTCCAGCAAACCCAGGAATGAAAAGTCTTGGTGACATGGAGGAATGGGCGCAGATCCGGTCGGTAACTCATCGCTGTGCCCGCTACACTCACTGCAACCTACCCAAATATCGAGCAAAGAAGCATACACCCTCCTACCACAGTATATCTGCCTCAGAAGCTTATCACCCAAGCGGGATTTATTGCTGGCAGACACAAATCTTGGATGAGAATAGAGATGTTGCCATCATGAAGAGACTCTTATGTTGCTGGTTTACTTGGGCCCTCAGAGGAGTGCCTGTCGATGGTGGCGGCTGGGACTTTACCCCCACAGGAACTGGCTGACTGACCCACACATCTCACCTGCAGCATAGCTGCCTCATTCATGCCAATAATTTGCAACTTGACCCTAATATCTCTGTTATTCTATGTTCCTGCATACTAATTGTGTAAATTTTTCATTCATACATCCCAGTGGTTTTTGCTCATACCTTGACTGTATCTAGAGCTCTACGCTATAGCATTTGTCTGTCTCTCTCACTATTTCTTCTACATGACAATTAGTTCCTGTCTAGGTCTAAGTTCTCTAAGTTTTTGGTTATTCTTTTTATACCCTACAAAAGTGAAGCTACCTGTTATCCTAATCTATCTTATTTTACTTTCAAAAAGTGCAGTTTTTCATTATACCACAATGCTGAAAGTTGATTGTCATCTCATGC
Source organism: Pelobates cultripes (assembly GCA_933207985.1). NCBI lineage: Eukaryota > Metazoa > Chordata > Amphibia > Anura > Pelobatidae > Pelobates > Pelobates cultripes. Next base: position 1,087,718 of record OW240917.1, read on the forward strand.
AGAATTTTTTTTTAACCCCTTAACGCCGTAACGCCTTAAGCCCAGGGGAGGTCCGGTTAACTTACCTCCGCCGCGATCCTCTTCGGTGCTCTTGTGATGCACCTTCGTCAGGGGCTAAATGACGAAGGTTCATCACAAGAGCACCGAAACGCACATCGGGTTTGTAACGGATCGCCTGGCACCCCGACTGGGTACCTCCGTTAAAGGATGCTCCTAGCGTTTCCTGAGGACTCCAAGCACTCTGGCAGACACCACAATCACAGAACCGGAGAAGTGTATACCTTCTCTCAAGCATATGAATGCTGTAGACAGTTGAATAGGAACCATACGAATAGGTTTACTCTCCTAGCAGTCAAACTGGAACAGCATACAATGAATCCTTCCCCCAATAATGAAACAACACTTCACTTTGAGGGTTAAAACAGGAACTCTGGTGCTGGCACACCCAGCCTGGTTTTTATTACAGCCTTTCACATACAGGACCGCCCACAGGGAGGTATAAAACAACCAATCACATCACAGTTATATCCCACATATTCCCTCCCCTTATCCTGAGAGGAAACTCAATTACACATACAGTTAAAACATACTTTTTACCCAACTTTCATAACTCTAAAACCATACATCACATTCACATAAAATTACATATTCACAATCAATCCATTCAGGGGAACAACATATTAAAAAATGGCATGAATCAGACCAGGGGTTCAGAAGTTAGCACAAGTATCTTTTAGGGCCTGGCTGGCAGCATGGCTATCTGGCCCAAACTGGTTTCAGAGTCTTCTATCCTGGAGATAATTGAGAAGTAATGCAATTATCTCCAAGGACAGAGGCAAAACTCCATTAGCCACATGGCAGACAAAGGACAACAAAAGACATAAAAATACATATTGTTACATTTATCACATAGAACCTACACATTTACAATTTACCGAACACATAATAGCATATATAATATTGCAGACTGCCTGAATGCAATCTGCTACACAGTCTTAAAGGGACATTGTTCCTAAAAGTCATAATATGTCCAGGGATGGTTTTTAAAGGGCCAGCAGCAGCACCATACAAATCCAATATGCCCAAATATTGTACTTGAAGGGCCAAATAACCCAGGGCCATAGTCATGAGGCAAGAGGCTGGCAATCAGGTTCCTCCAACAGCCAGGAGAAAATCCGGTGACAAAAGGTGTTTCGTCACAGGGTTATTTTGGAGGGGGGGGGGGGTCTTCTTTCCCCTCATCTTTTTCACTTATAGGGCACTCTGTCACCATGTGCAGGCAGCCAGCATTCCAAGCATGGCTCTGCACATTTAGCACACTGTTTTTTCACTATTCACTTTATCTTTCTCTTATGCTTTATACCTCCTAATATGTGGCATATTATATAACAGATCCATTTGTGGATATATTCTGTCTATTCAATAATTTTGGACTTAGTTTATACGTGGCAGTTATTATGATAGATACTACTCTTAATACACTTTATTTTTTGGATTATTTTATATCCAATATATAGTATCTATTTATACTCTTCTGCTTATTCAGTTACTTATGTCCCAATATGCTAGCAATTGAGTGCATGGCAGTTAACATTATAGATACTTTTTTGATACAATTTACCGATTGAATTATTTTCAATAGATCCCACATATAGTATCTATTTATACTTTTCTGCTTACTCAGTCTCTAATGTTCCAATATGCTAACAATCTAGTATTATATCTTATATAATGCCACAGCTTGAGACTTACTAGGTAAAAGCAAGTCCTTAATGTCTCTTATATATTCTTTGGATGTATTGATACCAGCCTGCAGTCACAGATATTGACCTATGAAGCATTATATATTAAAGTCTAAACCTGTGTACTGCAGTATCTACTTTTAGAGACATTAGGAAGGGAGTTTTTTGCCATTAGGCAGTTATTTTCTACTTTCACCTGACCCATTTTTCTATTATTGTATTTTCTCATTGTATATATCTCTATATCTCACGTTGTATAGAATCATTACTATTCACTATTCCAGTGGATACTCAGGTACTAGTTATTTTGAGTATCTTATAGTTTTTCTAATCAGGGGTTATGCCCCAAGACACAACTGGAGTGTCTTATAAGGTGTGACCATCTACAGGCTAAGTGGTCCAGTCTATTTTTTAGACAGCCATTGCCTGTAGACGGCTTTCTTTCTTTTTTCTTGTTTGGTTAACAAATAAACATGTTTAAAATTAATTAAGTGTGTGTGTGTGTGTGTGTGTGTGTGTGTGTGTATATATATATATATATATATGTGTGTGTGTGTGTGTATATATATAACGTCATACATAGTGTATTTTAATACTAATATTAGTATATATATAAATATTAAAATACACTTAGAATGTCATTACATATATATTATATGTATATATATAATAGATATATACACACATATATATATATATGTATAATTACAATAATAAATAAATTAAATAATAAAATAAATAAAATATTCAAACAAAATTTTATATATTATATATTCATATGCAATTTCATTCTAACTGTATTTTGTTATTAATATATATTTGTGCTCGGAATTTAAATACGTAATGGATAGTATCTGTGAGCAAAGTTGGTTGTGGTGTGCCGAAACCAACGTACGAGTGGGCCTGTAAATAAAAGAGGGCCCACCAAGGATAATGTAGTTAAAACAGGGTGTAGGTGGGTGGGGACAATCAGCTGAGCGGCAGCGGTGAGTAGGGGCTGGGAGTTTAAGTAGGGGACTTACTCCTCCCACAAATTCAGGCCTAATGGCCTTTCTACTTGTGCTCGGAATTTAAATACGTAATGGATAGTATCTGTGAGCAAAGTTGGTTGTGGTGTGCCGAAACCAACGTACGAGTGGGCCTGTAAATAAAAGAGGGCAAAAAGATAAATTCGAGAAAATACACACTTTATTGCATTTTACAAGACCAAGTTCCTGAAATCTTGGCGAAGCTCTTTCTCTGGTTGCAGAATATATGCGTTATATATGGAGGATTTCCATCGCCCGAGCCTTTTGATGATGTGGACCGGTGCGTTTGTGCTAGAGGCTGCTGAGGCGGCTCCTATGCGGAAGGAGTGCCCGGAGAATGCAGCCGGGTTGTGTCCGAGCTTAGATAACAGGGTTCTGACATGTAACATCAATTTTGCCGTGGTAAGCGGGTGCCCTTGTAATGTTAAGAGCGGAGAGTCTGGCAGGTGAGTGTGAAGAGTTGACCGTAGTTGGTCGAGAACTTTCACCGGACACCAGGCATTATCAGTAGGGAAGAGAGGAATTATTGTAGGATGTATTGACCGGTTGGTTTTCGTGGTAGGGATAGAAAGGAGGTAGTGATCCTCTACCTTGGTGAGGTGTGAAGTTTTAAGGCATCGTGCGATATCTCCTTGACAAATCACGGTGAACTCTCTAGGTCTGAGAAAACCGTAGAAAGCGAGATATATGGCAGATTTTATCACCGTATTGGTGTAGCTATCAAATGGGGCTGTGTCAAGGAGATTGCTAAGTGACCTGAAGATAGGCCCGTCTATGGGTAATCTAGTGCTTGCGAGTGGTGGTGAAACCTTTGATATACCTTTCAAGACCTTTTTAATGGGGTATGAAGACAAAAAAGGAGTGCTGTTAGGAAAATTGGTGAGGCTGTGGTGCTGAACCCCGGTGAGGTAAAGTTTAATGGTGTTGTGTGACAGATTAAGGTGTAGGTGGCAAAAAGAGGTAAAAGACACCATGGTTTGGATAAAAAAGTCACCTTGTAGCCCGAATTCTGCAGTGAATTTGTTAAATATGTTAAGTGCCCTATTGTAAGTGATAGCAGTGTTGGGTGATAATGCTTGGTGAGTGAGTGATCTAGCGTGAAGCAAGAGTGTGCTTAATCCAATATTAGTTCGTGAAACCGTGGTGTCCTGGATGGCTGTTGGTGAGCTGCTGGGAGTGCCTGAGAAAATGCCTGGAATCGAGAACGAGAAAGAGCGTCAGCGGCAGTGTTGTGAATACCCGGGATGTGAGAACATACTAAGTGAAACTGATTGGATGCTGCCAGCCAGGTCAACTTGCGAATCAGCCGCATGATGGTCAGGGATGATGAGCGCCCTTTGTTAATGATATCGCAAGCTGCCGAGTTATCTGAGTAGCATTTTACTGCCTTGCCGGACCAGAGATGACCCCAGGTGTGTGCGGCCGCCACAATGGGGTAAATTTCAAATAGGGCTGAGATCTCCCTGAATCCTGGCAAGGCATCCGTCTCAGTGGGCCAGTGGCCCCTAAACCAGTGGTTCCCGAAAATGGCTGCGAAACCGGTGTTGGCTGCTGCGTCTGTGTGGATGATGGGTGAAGAGGTGGAGAGAGGGGGGATAAACATGGAGATACCAATCCAGTCTTTCAAAAACTTCCCCCACATAGCTAAGTCAGCCTTGGCGTGGGGGTCCAAAGAAACTGTGCAGGAGTCCGGGACTCCGTGGAGCAGGCAAAGAAGTCTGGATATGAAAGACCTTCCCTGCGGAATGATGCGCATGGCGAAGTTCAGAGATCCAAGAAGGGACTGAAGTTCTCTCCTGGTGCAAACGTCATTCCGCAGGAACGTGTCTATCTCCCCTCTCAATCGTGAAAGTTTGTCGTGTGGAAGGCTGGCTCTGAGTTTGACAGAATCGAGCTCTATGCCTAAAAAGGTCAACTTTGTTGTGGGTCCTATAGTTTTGGCTGGGGACAAAGGGACTCCCAGTGTGGAAAAAAGTGCGGTAGTACTATTGATTGCTGTGGGTGTTGATGACCCTGGCTCTATCAGTAGAAAGTCGTCTAGATAGTGAATAACGGAGTGACACCTGATGACGTTCAGAAGCAGCCAGCATAGTGACTCTGCGAAAATGTCGAAAAGTTTGGGGCTGCTTCGAGAACCAAAAGTGAGTTGTGTTGAGAAGTAATAATACCCTCGCCATTTAACACCGTGTAAGTGCCAGAGTGAGGGGTGTATGGGCAGTAATTTAAAGGCGTTAGTGATGTCTGTTTTGCTGAGCCAGGGTCGATTACCAGATGTCATGATGGACTGTATGGCGTCGTCGATGGTGACGTACTGCAGAGAGAATTCGTCTGCTGGAATGAGTGCGTTTATGCTTGGAACAAAAGAGGAGTGCGGTGCCGATAAATCGATAATGAGACGTTTTTTATTAGAATATTTGTGAATAGCAATACCAATAGGGTTAGTGCGCCAGGAGGAAAACGGTGAAGAGGTAAAAGGACCGATCATGAAACCGTTTGTGGTTTCTGCGGAAATGAGAGTGTCTGTCTACAGCGACTGGGTCTAAACGTGCAGACTGGAAATTAGGACATTCTAGTGTACCTGGGGGAATGGCTACTATGCCTGTGTGAAACCCTTGTGAGAAACCTGTGGTGAGAAAATCCACTAAGTGCCTGCTGGGGTGAGACCTTCGATAAAAAACCAGGTTGTCGATATTTATGTCGGTTAGTCATTTGTTTGGTGACAACCTGGCTGGACACATGGTCTTGGTATGTGCCCTGAAACATATGGAGCAGATGTGCAATAATCTACAGGCGCTGAAACTGCAGGAGCCTGCGTTGAAATTATTGCACACCTGTGCTTTACCTAAAAAGGAGATGGGCCAGCTTATCCCGGAGACCACCCGCTGGCTTGTTGTGAGGGGTGAAAGAGGAGTGAGGTGTGAACGTGGGGTGAGGGGTGGGAGTGGAGGTGGTGGGATCTGGTTCGACGGGACATAAGTCCGCCATGTGGGATGTAGAATTACAGATGGCACAAGCCGGGGGCCTGAGTCCAGCGAAGTGGCGACAGAAAAGTTCCGTGTCCATCTGACCCCAGTTCATTCTAATGTTGAACTGCTTGAGATGGGTCGCCGCCTTCGCTGAAACTGACTTGTGGTAGTCATAGAAGGAAGAGCCCCCGTACTTGATGCCTAGATCCACTACCTTGTGGAGATAGAGATCTAGCTCTTCTCTCCTATGGGGATACACCGTGCAAATGACGTCGCGGTATATCCCAAAAGCTATCACAAACTGTGGGATAGACAATTTTTTATTAAGCCTGGGATCCCTCGTTTTGAGCACAACTGAAATGTCACCATAATTGTATGCCTTGTTCTCGAGTACATCCTGAGAGGCTATGAGTAAAGACACCAGACACACATCCTTCCCGTCTAGGATATCTTTCCTGATAGAATCTGGGACGGAGTGTGCTGGTGACTCGAAAGGTGTGATGGCTGTGCCAGGTGCTGGAGGGGGGAGTATAGAGGGACATGTAGGTATGGCAGGTACAGCCGTGGTAGAGACTGGGACTACGGTGTTAGTACCTGAGGAGGAGATGGCGCTCTCCACCTTAGACAGCCTGCTATTGAGGGTCTGTAGATTGGCCAAGATATCTGCCAGGGTATCCTGGGTGGCCGTGCTGTTTCTTGGTGGTTGTCCTTGAGAGCTAGTTCCCGGCCGAGGCTCGGGGACTTGGTGGGTAAGCAGCCTGTAAAGTTCTGCCTTTCTAGCTGTGGCCGGAAAGGGGATTCCCCTGAGCCTAAGCTCGGCCGTGATTTTGGGAATAGTCCATGCTCTCAAGGACGTGGGGGTTGAAAGAGTAAGTGATTCGCCTGGAGACACGGGTCTGATTGGCGTGAATGGTGTTTCTTCTATCAATTCTTCGGTTGGAATTGGTTCTTGGGACATTCTAAAAAGGAATGATTATGTGAAAGATATATTAGAAGGGGAGTGAGGTAAGAAGGGGGGGGGGTATGGGGAGTGGTGTGTCTGGAAGAACTGGACTTTAATGCTAGATGCCGAGGCGAAAAACTTAACTATTGAATGACTGGATAGGTGAGGCCCTGCTAATGCCAAGTGGCGGTGAGAGGCTCTACCTATGATTTGGCTTATGACGTAGGTGCCACAGTCATGGTGGCGGGATGTTGGCCTCTCGGTGACGATAAGAGAAATCAAAACGTGTGGCCGTGACAGGTGAGGCCCTAACTAGAGCCCTGTAGTAAGGCATGCGAGGCTTATAACTATGATTTGGGCGTGGGGCCGTACCTCCGTGTTGAGGTGGGGTGGGGGTGGTAGGCCTCGCGGGATCAGATTTCCTGATAGGGTGGGCTAAGGCATTAGCCTGTGCCGTATAGCCAGTTCGATTGTATGCTTAAGGGTAAAGTTAGAGGACTGGAGTGGTGTGTGGATACTAACCTTGACTGGTCGCAAATGGTATCTGGAGCCTCCTGATAAGTGTAGAGAGTCTTGTCTTAATGTTGTCTTTGAGGAAGAATCCTGGGGGTTTAAGACAGATGTTGATGTGTTTATACGTATCGTGATGTCGTATGAATAGTATTGGGAGAAGGTTTGTTAGGGGCACCACGTGAGATCCTGCATTGAGGGATCTGGGAGGTTAAGGTGTAGGAATGGGATGATTTTGGATATGAGTGAGAAGGCAGAATGAGGCCTTGGGGTAGCGAATGGACGTACTTGAGTAAGGACGTAAGTACCTGAAGGTATGGCTGAGTACCGGGTCAGGTTTTTGGTGTCTTCTGAGCCTGATGGTCGTATGACCGAAAGTCTGTGTAGACAAGTAGTATAGAGATAACGTATCCTGGGCGTAAGCCTGAGGGAAGGTAGTAATGGAGTTGAGACCGCGTGAGGTCTAGTATTGAAAAGAGAGTGAACTATACCTTGGTTTTAAGTACAGAGATTGTTTAATCGTGGCAGGTTAACTGCGTAGAAACGGTGGAAGCTTAGATAAATACAGGATCTAAGGGTTTAACCAAGACAAATTCCATATTTAGCAATAGATGTGAAGATAATTGATAAAACCTGATAACTCAAGGTGATAATAAACCATACCTGTTCCTGTAATAAAAGGACCTTGAAATAACAACTTTATGCAGAAAAGCAAGAGACCGATGCAATCTGTAAAAGCCAAAATGTGACAGCGTGATTTATGTGCAAGGAATAGTACGGATTATGTGTAATGGGTATAACTTGTAAATAGTGTTTAAATGACTTATCTGAGTGTTATTTAGAAAGAATGGTATAGCTTGTATTTAGACACGTATGAAGTTATGAACCATGGTAAAACATTATGTTTATTACAGAAAAATACTTTAAATGGTTTAACAAGGTAGGAAAACACAGGGCTGGTAGTTAACCAGATAATGTAACCAAAAACTGATATGAAGGAATAAATAATAGTAGGATAGTGTGATTAGAACTTATGCATGCTTAGCTTAAAAGAATAGAAATAACCAAATGTAAATTAGTAAGATGGTGTTCGTGAATTTTACCATACGAATAGTTTGGTGCTGAAATGACCGAACAGAAAAAGTGAATACAGATAATAATGAGCTTAAACATGAAATATATATTCGGTTGTTTCCGTACGAAAATGCTTTAAATAATAGCGAAATGAGCCGAACGTTCGTGCGTTTTTTGGCGCGAATGGAGATATTAACGAAAAGCGTGTATTCGTGAAAATGCGAAAGAGGGAGCCTACCCCTACGTTTTTAGGCCCGAACGGCGGGGAAATAGCGAACGCTAATTCCCACGCCTTGCTTACGTGAACGCGCCGGTCTCGTGACCGGAAGTCGGGCACCTCGACCGGAGAGAAACGGAGTGGAAGGACCTCGGACGGACGGAGGATTTCACAGGGCGTCTGGCTGCTGGAAACAGGTACAGTTCTGGCGGGAAGCTGGACCGGAAGTGCTGGTTGCTAAGGACAATCAGCTGAGCGGCAGCGGTGAGTAGGGGCTGGGAGTTTAAGTAGGGGACTTACTCCTCCCACAAATTCAGGCCTAAAGACCTTTCTACATATGTAACAAAATACACTTAGAATGACATTCTATATATATATCTATCTATGTATAAAATACAAATAACCGCAAATATATATATATATATATATATATAGAGAGAGAGAGAGATAAATACATATAATTACATAAAAGATTACATTAGTATACATGTAGAATTTAAATACCTATAAATGCATATATATTAAAATTCTACGTGTATATTTAAAGCGGCACTGTCATGCCGAATCCCGTTTTTGTTTTTTTTAACCCCCCTCCACTACATCCAATTGACCCACTAGTCACCCCCAAATACCCTTAAGCCCCCCAGATTACCTCTTTTTAAATCTTTATTTTCTGCCCCGATCTATATTCAGGGCGCCGCCATCTTTGTGTGGGTAGGTGAAGTCCCTCAGGGACACGTCATCAGCCCACACTAGACAGACTGTGAGATTCCCGCACATGCCCAGTGAAACACCTGTACATGCGAACGGGAATTTCATCTGTTCATTCATTCATTCATCAGACAGACGAATGAATAGAAAGATCAGACGAACAAACTAACACTGTGTATCTGTGTTAGTTTGTTCGTTCAGTTTATTACAAGGAGGGAGCTACCGGCGTGCAGTTCCCTCCTTGTAATATGTAAAGATAGAAGCGGCAGGGAGCAGTGCTCCCCACCACTTCATAAGCCCCCCCCAGGTCCCCACTCACTCTATGGGGCCTGTGGCTGCTCACTGTTGAAAAAAAATTACATAAATTACAATAAGGGGGGGCGGACCTATTGTCCCCCCCCCTCCCCCACCCTGAGAGGCGGGTGGGGGCCATGAAGATAATGAGGGGGGGGGACCTACTGTCCTCCCCCCTGGCCCCCACCCCTGTGCGGTGGGTGGGGGCCCTAATAAAACAATAGGGGGGGGACCTACTGTCCTCCCCCCTGCCCCCCACCCCTGCGCGGTGAGTGGGGGCCCTTATAAAACCTACTGTCCTCCCCCCCTGGCCCCCACCCCTGCTCGGTGGGTGGGGGCCTTAATAAAACAATAGGGGGGGGACCTACTGTCCTCCCTCCTGCCCCCCACCCCTGCGCGGTGGGTGGGGGCCCTTATAAAACAATAAGGGGGGGGACCTACTGTCCTCCACCCCTGGCCCCCAACCCTGCGCGGTGGGTGGGGGCCCTAATAAAACAATAAGGGGGGGACCTACTGTCCTCCCCCCTGACCCCCACCCCTGCGTGGTGGGTGGGGGCCCTAATAAAACAATAAGGGGGGGGACCTACTGTCCTCCCCCCCGGCCCCCACCCCTGAGCGGTGGGTGGGGGCCCTAAATGAAACACCCCCCCAATCAAGGTGACTAGGGGCCCCAAGCCCCTAGTCACCCCCCCCCACCCAAAAAAAAACTATCCCCTACCTACCCCCCTCACCCTAAAAATAGTGAGGGGGGAATAAAATAACTAACCTGTAAAAAAAAAATGAAACTTACCATTTGACGTCTTCTTCTTTTTTCTAAAATCTTCTTTCTTCAGCCACCAAAAAGGCCAAATAAAAATCCATCATACCCGTCACACTTTAAAAACAAATGAGCGCAAAAAAAAATTAATCCATGTTCGCCCTTCGAGGGCATGCCGCGTACTGAGCTCCGCAGGGCGGGTCAAGGCTTATAAAGCCTTGCCCCGCCGGCAATTAGGCTTAGAACACTCTGATTGGTGGGTTTAAGCCAATCAGAGTGCTCTGTGTCATTTTACTGAAGCGGTACTTACCCTTTCCAGGGGCCGGCCGGGGTCCTCTGTTCGAGCCGCGCGCGGTCCTGCTGCTGCACGAGCCGCGCGCGGCTCATCCGACGGCTGTAACAGGAAGGTGGGCAGTGAGCGCGAGAAGCGGACACGTGTCCCGCCTAACTCTAAAAGCGCGCCGAGGGTCTCGGGCGCGCTCTTAAAGGGACAGTGGGAGCCTAAATTGGAAAAGGCATCCCATTGGTCCCTGTCATGCCACACTCCCCATACACTTACCTTTTGGGGGCGTGGATGTGACAGGGACCAATCAAATTAGATGTTTAGGTATATATACTCACCTTTTTCCCTTAGTTCCTTGCCCTATCGTGGTTTCTGTTTCAGTTCCCTTTAGCGCTTGTTGTGTTCAGTTGTGTTCCTTCGTACTTGACCTTGGCCTTGTTTCTGACTACGTTATCTCTTTATCCATATCTGTTCTGTTTGCCGGCTTGCTGTTTTTTGTGTACCAGACCCCGGCTAGTCCAAGTTTACGCTGTCTCTTTATGCCCTTGACCTCGGATCGCTCCTGACTCTGTATCTCTCTCCTTTACGTCAAATCTGGCCACTCTAAGGTCCGGTAGACGTACCTTCCCTCTGCTGACATTTGTTTAGCTTAAATCCTGCGTGTTGGGGTATACTTTCGTTACATTTACACAGCATGGGAAAGTTCTTTTGAATTTAAACCCACCAATCAGAGTGTTCTAAGCCTAATTGCAGGGTGGGGCAAGGCTTTTTAAGCCTTGACCCGCCCTGCGGAGCTCAGTACCGCTCAGGGGTGGGGGCCAGGGGGGGAGGACAGTAGGTCCCCCCCTTATTGTTTTATTAGGGCCCCCACCCACCGCGCAGGGGTGGGGGCCAGGAGGGGAGGACAGTAGGTCCCCCCCCCTTATTGTTTTATTGGGGCCCCCACCCACCGCGCAGGGGTGGGGGCCAGGGGGGGAGGACAGTAGGTCCCCCCCTTATTGTTTTATTAGGGCCCCCACCCACCATGCAGGGGTTGGGGCCTGGGGGGGCCAGTAGGTCCCCCCCTTATTGTTTTTGGGGCCCCCACCCACCCACCCACCACGCAGGGGTGGGGGCCAGGGGGAGAGGACAGTAGGTCCCCCCCCTTATTGTTTTATTAGGGCCCCCACCCACCACTCAGGTGTGGGGGCAGGGGGGGGCCAGTAGGTCCCCCCCTTATTGTTTTATTGGGGCCCCGACCCACCCACCGCGCAGGGGTGGGGGCCAGGGGGTGGAGGACAGTAGCCCCCCCCTTATTGTTTTATTAGGGCCCCCACCCACCGCTCAGGGGTGGGGGCCAGGGGGGAGGACAGTAGGTCCCCCCCCTTATTGTATTATTAGGGCCCCCACCCACCGCGCAGGGGTGGGGGCCAGGGGGGGGCCAGTAGGTCCCCCATCTTTATTTAGGGCCCCCACCCACCCACCCACTGCTCAGGGGTGGGGGCCAGGGGGGGCCAGTAGGTCCCCCATCTTTATTTAGGGCCCCCACGGGCAGGGGGGGGGTTTATTAGTTTTTTTTTTTGTTTTTTTTTACAGTGAGCAGCTATAAGCTGCTCACTGCTTACTACACATGCCCCTACTGGCAGTATAGCGAGTAGGGGCATATTACTTACTAATACTAAGTAATTTTTACCTAGTATTAGTAAAGTTGGCTGTTAGACCAATTTAGGTCTTTCAGCCTTTTACCGTGGGAATTACCGTGGGAATTAGGGAGTTATCTACTAAGCGGCTGCAAAATGCAGCCACAGCAATGAATAGGATCAGAGTTTCATTCATTAGAATGAAATTCCGATCCGAATAAAATGCCGAATTGCATTCTAAAAGAAACGAACAGACTGTTGTCATTCAGTTAGAACGCAATTCGGCAGTTTAGTGTAAAATGACAGGAAGCATTGTGGGAACACTGAGGAAAGCTAAGGATCATGGGAAAATTGCTCTGACCAGCGGAAATGAAGCACACTTTGCTCCTCCGCTGGTCAGAGCTGGTCAAGCGGAGGAATCCTCCATAAGGCGAAGAGTCCCTACTTTGTCTTATGATTTTAAAGAAAACTAAAGAAGACAGGAAGAAAAGAATGACAGATCCTGAGAGAGGAGGAGAAGAGGAAGAGATTGAGGAAGTTCGGCATGACAGTGCCGCTTTAATCTTTTAACATAATTATGTGATTTGATTAATTAAAATTTGATTGACATGCCTGACAACACAGGGAGAAAGTGCAGAGAATTTAATTTGCTAGCACTATATTTGACCCTGTAACTCTCCAAGACACCATAAAACCTGTACATAGGGGGCACTGTTTTACTCAGGAGACTTCGCTGAACTCAAATATTAGTGTTTCAAACTGGTAAATTGTATTACAATGATGATATTTTAAGTAATATTGAAGTTTTTTGCATTTTTTACAAACGAACGGCACTTTTATGGACTATATTATTGTTGTAATATGTTTTATGGTTTTAAAACACCAATATTTGTGTTTAGTGAAGTCTCCTGAGAATAACAGTACCCCCCATGTACAGGTTTTATGGTGTTTTGGAAAGTTAGAGAGTCACATGTAAGTCTTGCATTTCGTTTTTTTGACATTGAAATTCGCCAGATTGGTTATGTTGCCATTGAGAGCGTATGGTAGCCCAGGAATGAGAATTATCCCCATGATGGCATACCATTTGCAAAAGTAGACAACCCAAGGTATTGTAAGTGGGGTATGTCCAGTTTTTCTTAGTAGCCACTTTGTCACAAACACTGGCCAAATATTATTTTTTTGCTTTTTTCACAGTGTTTCACAGTGTTCCAGTGTTTGTGACTAAGTGGCTACTAAAAAAGACTAAACATACCTCGTTTGCAATACCTTGGGTTGTCTACTTTTTCAAATGGTATGCCATTATGGGGGTAATTCTCATTCCTGGGCTACCACACAGTCTCAAAGGTAACATTACTAATCTGGCAAATTTCAATTTGAAAAAGGAACATTCTATATTTGACCCTGTGACTTTCCAAAACACCATAAAAACTGTTAATGGGGGGTACTGTTGTACTCGTGGGACATCGCTGATTACAAATATGTGCATTTTTTTTGCAGTAAAACCTATCAGTATTATGACAGTAACAGCTAAAATGTCAGACGGAAATACAAATTTTGAAAAAAAGCTTATTTTTGCAATTTTTTACAAAATTTTATTCATAATAAATTATGTTCCATATATGAATAGTTAATGATAAATTAAAGCCCTGTTTCCCATGAATAAAATGATATATAATAAGTGTGGGTGCATATAATATGAAAGAGGTGAATTACGGTTGAACAGACATATAGCGCAAATTCCAGTTTTTTACGTTTTGTTTTGATCAGAACGTGTACTATTGACTCCGTCCTGAAGGGGTTAAAAAGACTTCCCCAAACTGTTGGCACATGTGTTCAATGTGTGTGTCTTGTGTGGATTAGGCTGTGGCCCTTTAGTTCCAGGATACAGTCGAGTGGCGGTGTGCTTTACATCACACAGAGTCCAGTGACGATGTGCTTTACATCACTGAGAGTCCAGTGGAGGCGTGCTTTACATCACTCACAGTCCAGTGACGGCGTGCTTTATATCAATCAGAGTCCAGTGAGGCGTGCTTTACATCACTCGCAGTCCAGTGACGGCGTGCTTTACATCACACAGAGTCCAGTGACGGCGTGCTTTACATCACTCGCAGTCCAGTGACGGCGTGCTTTACATCACTCGCAGTCCAGTGACGGCGTGCTTTACATCACTCACAGTCCAGTGACGGCGTGCTTTACATCACTCGCAGTCCAGTGACGGCGTGCTTTACATCACTCACAGTCCAGTGACGGCGTGCTTTACATCACTCACAGTCCAGTGACGGCGTGCTTTATATCAATCAGAGTCCAGTGGAGGCGTGCTTTACATCACTCACAGTCCAGTGACGGCGTGCTTTACATCACACAGAGTCCAGTGACGGCGTGCTTTACATCACTCGCAGTCCAGTGACGGCGTGCTTTACATCACTCGCAGTCCAGTGACGGCGTGCTTTACATCACTCGCAGTCCAGTGACGGCGTGCTTTACATCACTCGCAGTCCAGTGACGGCGTGCTTTACATCACTCGCAGTCCAGTGACGGCGTGCTTTACATCACACAGAGTCCAGTGGAGGCGTGCTTTACATCACTGTCATGCTCACTTTCACAACCCACTGCAGCTACATGCTCCCCTACCCCCTTCCACTAGGGGTCCTCCTACTAAACCTAAAACATTTATCTTCTTCCAAAATCTTCTGAACACAGTGGTCATTCTTGACAGACAAGTATCTTATTTATCTATGTGTATAATCCTGTCTCTTATTGTTTTATCCAGATTTATTATTTTATTTGTGCTTACTTTAATGTATTTGGTTCTATTACATTGTGTGCATCATTTTATCCCCTTTTACCTGTTTACCTTATCTAGTTTAGTCATTTCCCTCTCAATATGACCACCTTATCCCCCTCTGTGTGTGTGTATGTGTATATATATATATCCGCCATTTTTCCCATCTTCCTTTTTCCTCTACCAAGATGGCCGCTGTGGCTATTTTTTTTTATCTTTAATTATTTAGCCAATCTACATATTATCCTGTCATCCTCCATCTAAACAATAAACTAATCAAATGCTGACAGCTCTATTTTCATATCCCTATTTAAACCCCTTGTAGCCAGGTTGCATGTTTTTTGCCCCATTTGAAAAAGCCACAATGGAGAAACGCGATATTGGATGTTTTATTTTGTATTTAAATAAATGAGTTATTTTGGACAAAAATACCTAGGTTTCTGCCAATTTCCTTTAATTATTCAAAAGCAAAAATGTTTGTGTTGTTCATTTTTATTTTTTTTGTTTCCTGGCTTTTCAACCACCACTCTAAAGAAATCTGAGGTGGGGATTGTGACGAAATGCCTTTTGTCCCTGGATTGTTAGGTGACAAGCTGCCCTTTGCCCCCGACTTTTGGAGGAGCCTGATTGCCAGCCTCCTTCCTCATGACTATGGCCCTGGGGTGTATTGCCATTTAAAAAGACTATTTGGGGCTTATTGGCTTCTAAAGACAGTTTCTTCCCATTTGAATCCATGGGAAGGTGTGTTTCTTCCCCTCCCCCATTTCCTGTCTATTGTTCTCCAGCAGGGCGTTGTCCCAGGCACACTGCCAAACCAGTTGGAACTGACTGCTTTTGTCCCTCCTTGGTTTCTCAGCAGCCCTTGCTATGCTTTACCTCGTGGAAAATCTACTCTGTTCATGGGATCTGAGCGCTGTTCACCTAGATTGGGCGCTCAGATCCGAGCTATCTGGGGATAGGTTAAATGTGGGGGTTCTGTGTAATAAAATAAGAATTATGTATTTTTATGTACTTTTACGTATTTTGCTGTTAGTGTTAAATGTAGATATTTTCTGTACCTGGAGATAATTGAGTTTACTGCAGTGCCTTAAGCCAATTATCTCCAGGATGGAGAGGAGGGATTTCATTGTGTATGTGAGAGTGTTATCATGTTAATTAGTGTTCCCATTGGTTTGTGTCCCTTTTGTCACAGTTTACCACCAGGTCCAGGGGGTGTGCCTCTGACCTGAAAACTTGTATATAAGGAGTAATAAACGCTCATTGGAGTCAGATCATCTTGTACCTTCATGAAGTTTCGGCTCATGTTTGGGAGATTGGAGAAACTACACTCTGGGGATTGCTATAGTCACTATACTCCCCAGGGTATAATCACTAAGCTCTGCTAAGAGTTTGTTCCTGTTCCTGCTCTCTGGAATTCGGAGAGAGGTCGACCTGCTGGAAGCTGGACCCTGGTCCTGGGTCCAGAGTGGGTGGAGACGGCGAGACCCCAACCAAGCTGCGGCGGTTCGTGGGGTCTGCAGTGGTTATGGTGTCAGGCAGAGTGCTTGGAGTCCTCGGAAAGCACTAGGAGCATCCGTCGGCGGAAGGTACCCAGTCGGGGTGCCAGCAGTTCCGTTACACTTGCCATGTCAAATTACCTGTTTGCCCTGATAACCACCTTGGAGGTTTTAGAGGGGTGATAATATAAAGAGCATACAATTGTGCTATGACATTCACCTTGTAATCCTGCTTTCCCAAGTGAGCACCATTGCAGCTACATACCCTCAGAGGCTTTGTCAGCACACTTGCTGACTCTCACTCATATTTTGGAGACATGGCTATCAAGGATATGCCCAAAGGCCTTATAAATACTTGGGTCTTCTATCTGTTCAGTGCTCTGTTGTGGTTTCTGTGTGATCCCAAAAGTGCTTTCCTGGTTCTTAGAATTCCTGGTTTCCTGATTTAGTTTGTCTTACTATTCTGTTGTCCATATTCCTTGACTCGGCCTGACTTCTTGTTATAATGTACATGCAGAGTTCCTGACTATTGGAATGTCCACTAAGCCGTGCACGCGTTAAGCCTGGCCACTCTAAGCTCCAATAATACGCTGCTATCCTTTGTTTATCCATTTCGATAGCATACCTAAGGATATGAGAGGGCCTTGTCTGCTTATACTGGAATAGCATTGGAACCGTAATATTCTTTTTATCTGCAAAAGTGGGGTCTTCCCATTGTGAACTTACTTCTAAATCTGACAAATTACTGCCTTCTTATTGTCTGTGGACTGGTTTGTCATTCCTATGTTGTGAGTCCTCCACTACTAATTCACAAGGTTCGCCACTCCTATGTCCCAATCCTTCCCCTACTAAAGCTGGTAAAGATACAGTCTTTGCCTCTTTTTACTATATTGTCCTTTACAGAAAATAAATACCACTTCATGAGCCAATTTATGTCCGTCTCTCTAGTTTATAGTGACTTGCAATAGTAACCATAGCTATGGGGTAATTACATTTGTCACCACTGCTAAAATTATAACATCTGAAGTTGATCAATCTCCATTTTAGGTACAAATAAATAAATAATGTTTGTGGGTTTTGGCATTTGATTGTCACACTTACCATATAATTTAGCATACATAGATGCTGTAAATCTTTTTTGCCCATAATGCACTGCATTTGTTCATCTATCAAGGGCAGTCTTTTGCTTTACGTTCAAATTAACTACAACTAAAACATTTGCTAGCATAGTCTGTTTTCCCCCCAGCTACTTTTCCAAAATTAATGTCTGCAGGGTTGGGTATATTAGGTTCATCGTATTTAGTGTCAAGCTACAAACAGTTTTACCAGTTTTTGCTGCGTGTGGATTACTTGTTCTCTGCACATGCACTGTTTGGGCAACCGTAAGTCTTCTACTGTACTGTAACATATCTCTTCTCCAGTCAGATTGGCTCATCTGTTGCATACGGGTCGCTATAACCCATCACCGGTAAGCATCAAATCACTTTAGTGATCACTGGTGTACATACCCCGGTCGCAGGGGTCGTGGCTGCGACCAGGCCCGGCCCACCAGGGGGCCCTGCGATCCCTGCGAGGCTGGCCCTGGTGTCACTGGCCATTCCTGCGGGCGCACGAGAGAGCGCTCTCTGTCCAGCTCCCTCATGCACCGCAGTGATGCCGGAGCCGGAATATGACGTCATATTCCGGTGTCATATTCACGTCATATTCCGGCTCCAGGATCAGTAAGCGGCGCGCGAGGGAGCACACATTGGGGGGGGGCCACATTTTTAAAAAAAACGTGTGTGTGTGTATGTGTGTTAGTATTAGAGTGTGTGTGTGTTAGTTTTTGAGTCAGTGTGTGTTACTGTGTGTGTGTCTGCTAGTGAGTGTCAATGAGTGTGTTAGTTTTTGTGTGTGTTAGTTTGTGTGTGCCTGTTATTGAGTGTGTGTCTGCTAGTGAGTGTCATTGTGTGTGTTAGTTTGTGTGTCAGTGAGTGTGTTACTGTGTGTGAGTTTGTGTGTGTCTGTTAGAGAGTCTGTTTGGTGTCTGTTAGTGAGTGTGTTTGTCAGTGAGAGTGTATGTTTTGTAAGTGAGTGTGTATGTGTGTCTGTCTGTCAGTGTGTATGTATGTATGTCTGTCACTGAGTGTGTCTCTGTTAGTAAATGTGTGTGTCTGTTAGCTAGTGTGTATGCGTTTGTGAGAGAGTGTGTGTTTAAAACCCCTTCAGCACTTACCTTTCTCCAGCGCCAGACTCCCTTGGCACATTCAAAACGCCCATAGGAAAGCATTACTCAATGCTTTCCTATGGACGTCCAGCGTCTTCTCACTGTGATTTTCACAGTGAGAATAGCGGAAGCGCCTCTAGCGGCTGTCAGTGAGACAGCCACTAGAAGCTGGATTAACCCTCAGTGAAACATAGCAGTTTCCCTGAAACTGCTATCTTTTCAGCTGCAGGGTTAAAACTAGAGGGACCTAGCACCCAGACCACTTCATTGAGCTGTTGTGATCTGAGTGTTTGTAGTGGTCCTTTAAGTGTATGTGTATCTGCATGCACTGGCGTACATACCGCAGTCGCAGGGGTCACAGCCCTGCGACCAGGTGCCCGCCGCCATGTGCAGAATAAGCGCGGAGGGGGGGTCCACAGATCAATTTTCGCACCGGTGCCCCATGGGTAGTGTGTACGCCACTGTTAGTGATCATGGTGCTTGTTGCAACCCTTTAAACTTGACATTGCCTGCGGCAGAATGTGCTACCCCTCAGGTCACGACTTGCGTATTCACCATCTACTATTTGCCCATTATTCTATAACACTAGTTAAAACATATTTCAGGGAGTACTTAGAGTGCTGTATTAAGGTGTAAAGGATTTATTTTTTTGTAAAAGAAAAACATTTTTTTGTAAAAGAAAAACATAATGCAAAATATTATAAAATGTAAATTAACCTTATATAGATAATATGAATCCAGTGAAAAGATGCCCAGGTTTAAAGATGCCCAGTGAATTATGGACAGCAATTTCCTTGCCCGTTGCTCTATTTACACTGAATGCCTGCATGTTCTTTCAAGGTAGTATTAGCAACAGGTATGGTAAGGTTTTATCAGCCAAACGTAAACTACATTAAAGTAACCAGCAGGATTTGGGAGTCAAATATTGACTCTGTAAGGAATGTGAAAAGCAAACAAACACTCACATATGTATGTTCTCCAACATTTCTGAAATACAGTTTGTGTAATGAACAGATAGGGAGGTCAATCCAAGGCCACCACATCAAAATTTAAAGAGACATCTTAATGAAGCAATGTTGGGGCATAGATTCTGCCCTTCCCCTCCACCCCCAGGCCTGAAAATGAAAAGAAAGGATTCCCGTGGACAGATAAGGACTGCTGCCCAGGCGCAGGGCTGCCATCAGGGGGTGACAACCATAACGGCCGCCCGGGCCCCACGTGTAGTGGCGGAACTGCCGCCGGTACAGTTCCACAGGGGCCCACACGCTGATGGGGCCCATCGGGTGGCCCACTCCGCGCGGGAGGAGCGCGCGCCCTGCAATGAAGAGGGAGAGCCAGCCGACTCCCAGTCCCATCAGTCCCAGCCACCCTCCTGCAAAGACAAGGTAAGAGATGGGAGGGTGGCTGGAAAATGAGCTGTGTGTGTATGTGAATGTATGTATGTATGTCTGTCTGTATGTATGTCTATGTCTGTGTGTGTGTATGTACGTATGTCTGTCTGTATGTATGGATGTCTGTCTGTATGCATGTCATTATGTGTGTATGAATGTCAGTATGTCATTATGAATGTGTGTATGTATGGATGTCATTGTCTGTATGAATTTATGTATGCCAGTATGAATGCATGTCTGTATGTCTGTATGCATGTCTGTATGTATGTATGCATGTCTGTATGCATGTCATTATGTGTGTATGAATGTCAGTGTATGTATGTCTGTATGTCATTATGAATGTGTGTATGTATGGATGTCAGTGTCTGTATGAATGTATGTATGCCAGTATGAATGTATGTATGTATGTCTGTCTGTATGCATGTCATTATGTATGTCTGTATGCATGTCTGTATGCATGTCTGTATGCCTGTATGCATGTCATTATGCGTGTATGAATGTCAGTGTATGTATGTCTGCATGTCATTATGAATGTGTGTATGTCGGTCTGTCTGTATGAATGTCTGTCTGTAAGTCATTATGAATGTGTCTGTATGTCCTTATGCATGTTAGTATGTGTCTGTCACTATGTACGCCTGTGTGTCTGTATATGTGTGTATGTATCAGCATGTGTGTGTCAGTATGTATGCCTATATGCGTATTAGTATGTGTGTCTGTGTGTATGTTAGTATGTGTCAGTCACTATGTACGCCTGTGTGTCTGAATATGTGTGTGTCTCAGTATGTGTGTGTCAGTATATATGCCTATATGTGTATCAGTATGTGTGTCTGTTAGTATGTATCAGTGTGTGTGTGTGCGTGTGTGTGTATCTGTGTCCCTTTGTATCAGTGAATGTGTTTGTGTCTGTGTGTGTATTCCTATGGGTGGGATTTGGAGGCGGTCTCTGTGGGCGGTTTTGGAGGTGGGCCCCCAGGGGCCCAGACCCTGAGCTCAGTTAGGAGACCCAAAATTTCTGGTGGCGGCCCTGCCCTGTTTAACAGGATGGCAGGGTTGGGACATACCAGTCGGAAAGGAAGAGTGGAGAGATCCTAGCTCTTTCCCGCCCACCTACCCAAGAGATGGGGTATTTATTGTTGGCCAGTGTTCTTTGTGTGTTTTGGTTATTCTTTGTCGCAGCTAGCGGTGTACCAGGCCAGTGCAGTCAAAGTAATAGCTAAGTGCCAATTCAGCTTGGGGAGTCACAGCCTGCTAGGGGCTGATGGGAGACGGGAGGCTGCTCAGGACTCTGGGAATCAAGATTGGATCTATCTGTTGGGCAAATCATCCCCAACAGCTGATAAGTTATTTATGTTATGTCTGGCATGTTTAAATTTGGAATAAAGCTGCGGCCATTGCCCTTATACACTATATTCATGCCTCCTGTGATTATCGGGCAAAGTTTTGGGTGGTAGTGAGCATGGGTCAGCAATCATGCAGTTTCTGCCTAATGAATGTCAGATAAACATCCACTAAGGTTTTCAGATTAGTATATCATTGAATCTATTTGATGTGCGGTGTCGGCATGTAAAGTATGCCAATACTGAATGCTGTGTGTGTGTCCAATGCTTCTCTTTGAGAAGCATTGCATTTGATTGCTGCACATGCTCTGCATGTCCTCGATGTGTTTCTTTGAGAAGCATCTGATTGGATATAGTCAGTATTGATTGGACAAAGTCAGGATTGATATCTTCACAAGACAAGTGTTAGGTTGCCGTGAAGATTTACCCTGGCACTGGAAATAAGATAAGTTTAATAGCAATTTTAAAGATTAAGAATATATATTTAGTTTTTTAAAAATATTTTAAAAATAAGGACCACATCTAATTACCTATTTTAAGGTTATAGTGTTTCTTCAACGCATCAGAGAGATGTAAATTGTCAATTCAGTGTTAGTTGAACGTATTGCATAAGTTATGGTTACACTACTAGGAAGTCCCCTGTTTACGTTTTGAGTTTGGTTTTGCGGGCTACAATTTCCAAAATCACTGCAGTTATAAACGCACACCTTATTCAATATCTTACAAGGGGATGTGTCGTACTTGCAAGGTATGTAGATCTCAAGCTTTCCATGAAAGAGATAGTGCTATAGTTGTGCAAATACCCAGCTGTGTCAATAAATCCTTTTATGAGGGCATGAATAGAGCTATCGGTAAGTTGATAGAAACAACACTGTGACTGACCGCATTTACTTTTATTCACATTTTCTAAGTATTAGAATTGCTTTGGGGTGCCAAGCTACATATTCCATAACATTTCTGCTCACCACTCCCATTGAAAATAATAGGTTGACTACTATTTTTGACAAATGCCAGAGAACGTCCTTTACTTGGTGGAATTCTCTGCAAGAAGCTAAAAACTGTTGGAACTAGCAGCAAATTCCAGAACTTTATAAATATCTTTGTTTTTGATACATAACGTATATATATCAAACAATAGGTCAAATCCTACCTAAAGTGTCCATTTAAAATATAATAGAAAGCCCATCAATGACTCAGGTCAAGACAGGGTGTAGATACATCAGTTTTCATATATATTGCAATCTACTTGTTTTGTCAACATCAGGCATGAAGGCATACATTATTGATATATAGGCAGCCTTAAAGGGACTCTCCAAACCCCTAAACTGCTGAAGGGAATCGGGAAGTCCTCTTTGCTGTCACTTTAACAATAGTTCAGGTAGTAGTGAAGAGCTTCAATAGGAAAGCATTAAAAAATGCTTGCTCATGAGAAAAATTTACCGTAATGGCAGCTCATGCACAATTTTTGCCAGACAAGAAGAGAAAACTGTCTTTACTAACAGTCGTCCAGTGGAAGAGTAGAGCAGTAAAGATGGGACTCACTGCGGGATAAAAAGGTGAATTAACTATTTTTTTTTCTATTTGGGGGGGAGTGGGGGGCACTTGGCATGCAACTGAAATTTTGTTTTAATATTAGAGTTTTCCTTTAAGATTACCTTATTTTAATTTCATTTAAATATTTAAAAACTGTTTATAGGTTCTATTAAATTTTATTAGATTACAAAGATATGGGTATCAGATGGATTATTTTTCAAGTTAGCTTCCTGCCTGTCTAGATTTTACTCCTTTCAAACTGATATAATGCTTTAAAAGTTACTCCAAGCATCATAACCTACATTGATTTCCAGTGGCCATGGTGTAATGGCATTGTTTCTCTATGAAACACTGAACATGCAGAATTATCCCCTGTCAGAACATCATTGGAAATCAGATAAAGAGTTGCATGTGCCTAAAGTTAATTCTGTGTATAGTGGACATCTGACGTCACAAGCAAAGCATGATGGTGAGAGGTACCCAATGGCAAAAAGGCACCAACTCTGTGCCACCCATGTTCTCCCCACAGACCACCTTTTTTTTTTTTTTTACATTCTTTATTTTTGTTGTGCTATGAATAACAAACAAACTTAGCATAAAACATCTCTAAATTTAAAAAAATGCGATATTACATTAAAAATACAAGACGTATAGGGAACGAAGCACATTTTATAAAAGAAATAAAACAGTGTATTGTGAGCATTTGCTAGAATAAGGAATTATGTTCATTTGGGCAAACAGCCTAGGTTAAGAGAACAGGAAAAAGGCCACTGGAACTAGATATATGGCTATAAAATAGCAAGAAAGCGTAATGTTAGCGACTGCAGGCAAGTGGCCTCCATATATCATGTAGGGGGTGCTACCCCCACGTGGCCAACATTGAACTAGAAGCCTCTGCCGTGTAAAACTATAAACATCACTGGGATGAGACTTATTGTAAGGAGGCTATTGTAGAGATAAGAAAAAATAAGCAATAAAAATAACATGTCAAAATAAAACAAAAGTGTGCAGAACATAAGGTTTAGGGGTTTAGCAGTTTAGGGGTCACATATATCACAGTGAAACTTCTAGGTAGCAGTAGGTCAACTCTCAGCTCAGGCTTAGTAGTCAGCCT
>OW240917.1:1111820-1220531 GCA_933207985.1 Pelobates cultripes
CAACATCTTTTCACCAGTTTGCAATAGGTGACCTAAATGATCAATTTCCAAATTCATCATGTATATCACCTGGACGGGTTAATCCATAATACTCTTTTACCTTCCATTGACTGACCTTAGCTCTGGCAGACTGAATATGTTTATCATTATAAATATAGGTTTGTGATAAGTGAAGTAAAGTTTCTGCCTGTTTTTCAGTTAAATATTAACTGTTGAAGTACTTCACTTATATTAATTAGATTATATTAATTATACCACTCAACAAATATAGAGTAGTTTCTGATTAAATAAAAACATTTTAAAGTTTAAACATTATTCATTATTGCAGTTGTTATTGTAATCATATGATCTTTAACTATCATGATTCAATCTTTAACTATCATGATTCAATTATGATACATTGTTGAAATCAGATAATCTGGCCACTGCTTGGATTTTATAACAAGACACGGAGGCTCATATTGCATATCCCTTTCTTTACTGTCCACCAATAGCAGCAAAGAATACAAACAGAATGGAAAAATAATGAACATGCAGTAACATAGGCCCGTCCCCGCTCAGGTCCCAGTATAACAGGCAGCACTTCCCTTCCATTTACCCCTTTCTTTGCTGCTCCGACACAAAGATAAGTACATGTCATTTTTTCTCTTCAGATTTTCTTATTATACTGTTTTTTTCTCATTGATATTTTCTGTCAGTCTGCTTACCACTTAAACCTGGTACCATTCTATAGTTTTTTCCTACCATATTTACCTTACATTTATTTGTATTTATTGTATTTATGTATTTATTTATTTATTCATTTTACTTATATTTATTTCATTTTCTTTTTGTATTACAATTACTTAGTACTTTGTACTCATTGTACCACTATGTCTTTATCTGTTTTTTTTTTCTGTTAGTCTCAGGGCCCAGACCTCCCCTGTCAATGTAGTCTTGTCTCCTGTCTGTCTTTTGCCCTGGCTCCATTTTGCGCACGTTCTCTCCCCGGCCGTGTATGCGCGCAAATTGAGCCTATTCGGCTGATTCGCCACACACACATCTCATTCCCCATTCGGCGAATAGAGCGTTCGCATGTTTGCCGCATTCAAATTTTTTTATGCGAACGGTAGGTTCGCCTACTCTTTATTCCCTTATATTTACCTATCTGGTTCCCGAATTCACCTTATTTTACCAAACGTTCGATAGTTTTTGCCGCGAATCCTGCGAGATTACCAGCGGCCATTTTCAGACTTCCTGTCTCCTACATCTTAGTGTGTCACTGGTCTGGGCCCTGGTGAGAGCGTTTTTAGCTTTGTCTAGCTGTTTGGGTGACTAACCCATACCTTTTCTTTTATCTGTTATTCCCTGCTAATTTTCTCAGCATGCCTAAACCCAGACTATCCGCTGGGTCCACTCCCTCTGGGGAGTCTGATACCCCACTCATTAGGAGTGAGGCTCCTGTCACCTCAGACAACTCGCCTACTATGGCTGATGGAACTACCCACTCTGATGGGGCACAGTTTCTAGCGCTAGGAGGAAAAGAAGAGATGTGTCGGGTGCTCACTCCAAAGATAAACAGTTAAATAGGCAGCAGTAACCAAAACAAGGATTCCCAGCCTTGATAAGAAACAGTATAGAAAAAAGGAGGAAACCGCGCCTTATATGAATTATATATACATACACTTGATGTCTCTTAGTAGTTGCGGATAATTTATCCTCAAAAAGAAAACAGAGAAAATATATACAATAGTGTAATATGTTTAACAATATTAGAAAAAAGTGATATAGAACGGAGGTAATTTTCACTCACATTTGGTAGCGCTACTGGGGAGCTCTACCGTGATAGGTATGGACGGTACAATCCCCGTCTTAGGATAAGAGGTCCAACGTCTTAAGTACTCCAATGGTATGATGGTACAGATAAAAAGAAAAACAGGAAACTCCAATAGTGTAGTAATTCCAACTTCAAGTATAAATAAATAAATAAATAAAAGTATTTATACTCACATTTACTAGAGCATAAAACTTGCTCTAGTATATAGGGCTTGCAGTGGTATGATCCCCACTGTAGGATATACAGGCCAGGAAGTTTGATGGTACAAATAAAATATAATGAAAATAGAGTATAGCTTTAAAAATATATTTAACAGTAATACAAATAGAGTAAAATAAAAAGCTATATAAAATATCACTTAACGCGTTTCGCCAATGGCTTCATCAGAAGTGTGAAAAACATGCATCAAAAAACCTCCTTTAAATATATGACTTACATATTGAACATAATTGGTAATGGCTTCCTGGTGTGCCCCAGTCAGAAGAACGCTCGTAGGCAAAAACCGGAAGTGGTGCGGCGTCCACGTGGGTATAGATGACCAGCGTGGAATGCACGCGTCCAAACCGGAAGTGGCGCGGCGTTCGCGTGTGTAACCCTATCCACCGCGAAACGCACGCGTCGCGCCGGAAGTGACGCGGCGCCCACGTGGATAAAGTATAGGCATGCGTTCCACTGTGGAACGCATAACAGCCGCAGCCGCATTTTAGTATTATTATATGGATTTGCCCCCTCTTGAGCCACTTATTGTGGCCGCGGCTGTTATGCGTTCCACAGTGGAACGCATGCCTATACTTCACCCACGTGGGCACCGCTGTAAAAACTGTATTTTTCCTACCTGTGATAATTGCATCTTCTATTGTATAAGTTAATTGAATCACAGGCAGAGCGGAGGATTTTGTGTGGGCTGTAACCTCTGTTTTATTGGCTACTGTAGATAACATGTGTGTCCCTCCCCTGCATGGGAGCAGGGCATAAAAGAAACTGTAGCTTGAATACCTGTTGTTGTTACTTCCAGTAAAGTCTTGTTCCAGCATTAAGCCTTGGCTCATGTTTGGGGGATTGGAAAACTACACTCTGGGGATTGCTATAATCACTTACTCCTCAGAGTAAACTCTTGCAATAGCTTGATTTGTTCCTGCTACGCTCTCTGGATTTAGGAGAGGTTCACCCACTGGGAGCTGGATCCTGGTCATGGATCCAGGGTGGGTGGAGACGGCGAGACCCCGGCGCAGCTGTATCGCTGGAAGTGGTCAGTGGTCAGTGCTGATGGTGTCAGTTGGAGTGCTTGGAGTCCTCAGTGAGCATTAGGCGTATCGATTGGCGGAGGTACTCAGTCGGAATGCCAGCGTTCCGTCACAAGTAGATCAGTTGGTATTTGTGAGGAGACCAATCTCACCACATTGCATTGGAGAAGCCTGGTTGCTCACCTGCTGCCTCTGGACTATGGCCCCCTTTTAAAAGACTTTATTTTGCCTGCAGAAAAGCTGTATTCTGGCTTTTCTGCCGGTTGTTCGGTAGATTGAATCTACCGAACAACCGCACGAATGAATAGACCACCTGGGAGTGTGCCGGCAATTAACCTCCCTGAAGCTGCGGTTAACCGCAGCTTAATTGACGAATGCTGGGTGGCCGCCATTCGTATCCCGAACACGAGGTCGCAGCCATTTTAAACATACGAATGCACAGCGGTGTTCGCCCCTATCTTCATGGAAATAAAATCGGACACAGTTTGGCGCGAACGCCGCTGAAGCCGCCGACCTCCCTTCTTGTTTCGGTGGAAGTGCCCGAACGGCCCGGTGTTCGGTAGTTTTGTGTGAATGTGTTATACCCCAGATAGGAATCCCATGGAGCCCATTTGTATGAAACTGACTGTAAAGACTTTGGCTCCATGGCGATTAAACTGTATTCATGTGGTCTGAGCGCTATTCGCTTAATAATGTGCGCTCAGACCTGAGCTATCTGGGGATATGTTACATGTCTGTGTTTTATGTAATAAATGTTACTTTATGTATTTTAAAGTATAATACTGGTTTTGTGTCCCCACATGTGTAATGGAGTTTGGCCTTTGTCTTGGGAGATAATTGAGTTACTTCTCAATTATCTCCCAGGGCAGAGGGGAGGAAGCCAGGATGCATTGTGGGAATATACTGTGACTGTGTGTCCTATTTGTCTACTTGTCTGTCCCTTGTCACAGTCTCCCATTTGGTCCCCTAGGGGAGTGTCCACCAGGTGGGAGACCTGCATAAAAACCGGGCAGGTAGCCTTCATTAAACAGACCACTGCTTGACCCTCAACACGGAGCCTTGTCTCGTCTTTGGGGGGATTTACTGTATGCTGCTAAGGACTGATTGCCAGGAGTGTAAGCCGCTTGGGAGCTTTTCCTGTTCGTCTGGTAGCAGCAATTCGTATGGTTCCTGTTCGTGTATTTGGAGTGCTACCTTATTCCTTGTATGCCGTTCGGGAGTTTGGAGCATTCACTTGTATGCAGTTCGAGTGTTTGGAGCATTCCCTTGTATGCCGTTCGGGAGTTTGGAGCATTCACTTGTATTCAGTTTGTGAGTTTTGGTGATTCTACAGTAGCTGTGCCTGTCTCTGAAAGGGGATTATCGTCTAAGCGTTTTTTTCCCCTTTTGTGCAAAACGGTCCGTTACAATTGGTGGCAGCGGTGGGATCGTTCCCACAGACTACAGGACAGCTACAGGCGACACCATTCCGTGGATTTACAATTTGTGGGCAACGCATGTCTTAGTACAGCGACCCTAAAAGCAACAGAATGGAACCAGCAGTGGAGTATGATGAGGGTGCCCTGGATGACCGAGATGCGCTGCGCAAAGGCATCTGGTACCAGGCACTGGGTATTGTGGAGTACCAGCGGGGCGAGAGACTTCCCAAGGAAGACCAGCGACTGCAGAAGCGAGTAGCCCTGCGGATGCCCTTTCTGGGAGAGCAGCCCCTGGATGAATGGGTGAAGGAATTGGAGCTCCGAGTATGGCAGGAGATTTGGCTGGAAGATGCCTACCAGGCGCTCTGGTGGTGTGGGGCACAGTACCAGCCCTGGACAGCCGAGCATGACAAGCCAGAGGGAGAGGAGTTTGATGGCCCTGGCTTGTTATGGGAGTCTTTTGCAGAGCCTGAATTTGGGAGCGCTACACAAGCCCGGTTCAGTGATCTCTTGGAGTGGAGGGAGAGAAGGTATGACTGGGACGACACTCCAGAAATTGAGCAAGACCTGGTCCACCTGGTGACCCGAGAGATGGAGCTGGAGCAGGGCTACCAAGATCTGTTCCACTCCAGTGAGAAGGCTCAACAGGGAAGCGGAGACCCAGATCCAGACCCATTCAGCTGGGAAGAACCCCTTGGTGGCCGGTGGAGATGGGACCGAGGCAGGGTTGGTAGTAAGTAGTTCAGTTTGTATTAAGCAGGATGGTAGTAAGTAGTTCAGTTGTTATTAAGCTGGGTTGGTAGTAAGTAGTTCAGTTGTTATTAAGCATGGTTGGAATCAAGTAGTTCAGTTGGTATTAAGCATGGTTGGAACTAAGTAGTTCAGTTGGTATTAAGCAGGGTTGGTAGTAAGTAGTTCAGTTTGTATTAAGCAGGGTAAACAAGTAGTTCAGTTGGTATTAAGCTGGGTTGGTAGTAAGTAGTTCAGTTGTTATTAAGCTGGGTTGGTAGTAAGTAGTTCAGTTGTTATTAAGCATGGTTGGAATCAAGTAGTTCAGTTGGTATTAAGCATGGTTGGAACTAAGTAGTTCAGTTGGTATTAAGCAGGGTTGGTAGTAAGTAGTTCAGTTTGTATTAAGCAGGGTAAGCAAGTAGTTCAGTTGGTATTTACCTGGGTTGGTAGTAAGTAGTTCAGTTTGTATTAAGCAGGGTAAGCAAGTAGTTCAGTTGGTATTAAGCTGGGTTGGTAGTAAGTAGTTCAGTTGGCATTAAGCAGGGTTGGTAGTAAGTAGTTCAGTTGGTATTAAGCTGGGTTGGAACTAAGTAGTTCAGTTGGTATTAAACAGGATGGTAGTAAGTAGTTCAGTTGGTATTAAGCAGGGTTGGTAGTAAGTAGTTTAGTTGGTATTAAGCAGGGTTGGTAGTAAGTAGTTCAGTTTGTATTAAGCAGGGTAAGCAAGTAGTTCAGTTGGTATTTACCTGGGTTGGTAGTAAGTAGTTCAGTTTGTATTAAGCAGGGTAAGCAAGTAGTTCAGTTGGTATTAAGCTGGGTTGGTAGTAAGTAGTTCAGTTGGTATTAAGCTGGGTTGGAACTAAGTAGTTCAGTTGGTATTAAACAGGATGGTAGTAAGTAGTTCAGTTGGTATTAAACAGGATGGTAGTAAGTAGTTCAGTTGGTATTAAACAGGATGGTAGTAAGTAGTTCAGTTGGTATTAAGCAGGGTTGGTAGTAAGTAGTTCAGTTTGTATTAAGCAGGGTTGGTAGTAAGTAGTTCAGTTGGTATTTACCTGGGTTGGAAGCAAGTAGTTCAGTTGGTATTAAGCAGGGTTGGTAGTAAGTAGTTCAGTTGGTATTAAGCAGGGTTGGTAGTAAGTAGTTCAGTTGTTATTAAGCATGGTTGGAACTAAGTAGTTCAGTTGGTATTAAGCATAGTTGGAACTAAGTAGTTCAGTTGGTATTAAGCAGGGTTGGTAGTAAGTACCGTGTTTCTCCGAAAATAAGACCGGGTCTTATATTAATTTTAGTCACAAAAAACACACTAGGGCTTATTTTCAGGGTAGGGCTTAGAGCCAGTCTGTCAGCCGGTGTCCGCGCTGTGTAACCCCCCAGAGACCCTCACCTCCCCCTCCCTGTAATATTCTCCCCTCCCTCCCTGTAATATTATCCCCCCTCCCTCCCTACTTCCTTCCCCCCCCCTCCCCTCCCTGTAATATTACCCCCCTCCCTCTGTAATACTCACCCCCTCCCTCCTGTACTCTCCCCCCCTCCTCCCTGTAATATTAAATACCTCCTCCCTGTAATATTATCCCCACTCCCTCCTGTAACTCTCCTCCCTCCCTCCCTGTGTGTTCCATACCCTCCCTCCCTCCCTGTAATATACTCCCTCTCCCCGCCCCTCAATCTTCCTCACCTCCCCTGTAAGTGGCGGGCTCCTCTCCGGTCCTTGACCGGAGACTGACAGGAAGTGCACACCCAATGTGCACTTCCTGTCAGTATCAGCGTCTGGACCAGAGAGGAGCTCGGCCTTGCTACAGGGAAGGGGAGGTGAGGCAGTGCGCAGCTTGTCTATAGAGAGGCATTTAAAGGGCCAGTAGCAGCATTTAAGGACCGCATGCCCTACCTAGGTCTTATTTTCGGGGTAGGGCTTATATTGCAGCCCACCCCGATAATCCAGCTAGGGCTTATTTTCGGGGTAGGTTGTATTTTCCTGGAAACACGGTAGTTCTGAAGCAAATAAGATAAGTTCACAGGAGCCATTATTTGAAGTGTTTCAGGCAGATCAACAACTTCAATGCAAAGGCGAAATGGACGTTACCTTTTGTAGGACCCGAATCAGTCCAGGCAGGTGAGGATGATAAGTTGAGTGTCCAGAAATAGAGGCAAGGGAGGCCACTCGTTGTAAAACATAATCCGTGCAGGTACTTGGTTTTTTAAAGAAACGGTATCAACGGAAAAAAAAGTCTTGCTTGTCAGAATAGGATCACTTGCATTGAGAGCCAGATGTAAGTACCACACCTGGAATCAGACCTTTTACCTGCTTAATTGATGAAGAACTAATGAAGGAATAGCCCACACCTGTTCATGAATCAGCTTTTGAGTCAATTGTCCAAGTACTTATGGCCCCTTGAAAAAGAATGGGCTGTAATTCCTAAACCCTTCCTCCAATTTGGATGTGAAATTAAGAGACTTGTGTCCAAATGTTCCGGACCTAACTATGATAATATTATAAATCTAACATTATATCACTAATAAAATGCAGCTTATTAAGATTATAGCGCTACCGCTAATATTATAATGCCGGCAATAACATTAACACAAGCATTATAATGCCAACAATGACATTATAATGCTCACAGTAACATAATGGCGATACCAACATTATAACGAACAAGTAACATTATGACACCGACAGTAACATTATACTCTATCACTATTATAACGCCAACACTAATATTATACTATATCACTATTATAATGCTGGCACTAACATTATAGTGCTACTACTAATATCATAACACCGATAGTAACATTATACTCTATCGCTATTATAATGCCAGCACTAACATTAACACAACTATTCTAATGCCGACAATTACATTATAACGCCAACACTAATATTATACTATATCACTATTATAATGCTGGAACTAACATTATAGCGCTACCACTAATATCATAACACCAACACTAATAATTATAATGCTTACAGTAACATTATAACACTGACAGTAACATTATACTCTATCACTATTATAACGCCAACTCTAATATTATACTATATCACTATTATAATGCTGGCACTAACATTATGGGGCTACCACTAATATCATAACATCAACACTAATAATTATAACACTGACAGTAACATTATAACACTGACAGTAACATTATACTCTATCACTTTTGTAACGCTGTGACGAGAGCAATCTCGCCACATTGCATTGGAGAAGCCTGGTTGCTCGCCTGTTGCCTTGGGATTATGGCCCCATGTTAAAAGGCTAGATTTTCCCCTGCAAAGACAAGAAAGCCGGGTCATTTGGTGCTTGCCCTGTTTGAGCAGTGATACCCCAGATAGCTATGCCATGGAGCCCATTCGTATAATGAAAGACTATGGGAAAGACTTTGGCTCCATGGCAATTGAACGGTATGTGTGTGCTCTGAGCGCCATTCAGTAATAATATGCGCTCAGACCTAAGCTATCTGGGCATATGTTGCATGTCTGTATTTTATGTCATAAATGTAGCCTTGTGTATTTTATTGTATTTTACTGTCTTTTTGTTGCCATGTGTTCAATGGAGTTTTGCCTCTGTCTTTGGAGATAATTGGATTACTTCACAATTATCTCCAGGATAGAAGACTCTGTGGAACTGGTTTTGGGCAGAAAAGCCATGCTTCCTGTGGTCACACGATCTATCTTTTGAACCACTGGACCAATTTGTAAGATTTTGACGTATGTTTGTATTTGGAGTATGCTGATTCTGCAAATGTAAGTATGTTTATGTGAATGTAACTAAGTATGAATAATGTGGAAAAATTGTATTTCTCTGCTTGTGCTAATTAAATTACCCATTGTGTAAGGTAATTGAATCACATGCAGAGTAGAGGAATTTGTGTGGGAGTGTCTGAGTGTATTGTATGTGTTTATTGGTTGTGTTCCAAAACCCTGTGGGTGGTACTAATGTGTAATAATGTGTACATAAACACAATAAACCCACAGCTCTCTCGTTCTTGGGGGGGATTTACTGTATGCTGTTCCAGTTTGACTGCTAGGAGTGTAAACCTATTCGTATGATTTTTCCTATTTGGCTGTTTACAGCATTCATATGGTTTCCTGTTCGGCGGATTGGTGTTCTGCAGTAGCTGTGCCTGTGTCTCTGGAAGGGGAAGATCTACTAAACGGCGGTTTAACCCTTTTATGCTGAGGGGTCCGTTACAAACGCCAACACTAATATTATACTGTATCACTATTATAATGTTGGCACTAACGTGGTGAAACCGACCTCGTCACGAAGCATTGGAGAAGCCTGGTTGCTCGCCTGTTGCCCTTGGACTATGGCCCCATGTTAAAAAGCCTTCGTGCTTCTGCATTCAGTCATTTAACCAGATGCCTGTTCATTCTGTAGTTTAACCGTATGAACAGCATTACCCCCAGATAGCCATGCCATGGAGCCTATTCGTGTAACAAAAGACTATGGGAAAAACTTTGGCTCCATGGCGATTGAACTGTATGTATGTGATCTGAGCGCCATCCGGTAATAATGTGCACTCAGATCTAAGCTATCTGGGGGTAGAATGTATATGTTTTGTGCAACAGTTGTAACTTTATAAATTTTTATGTCTTTTACTGTCTTTTACTGCCATGTGGTTAATGGAGTTTTGCCTCTGTCCTGGGAGATAATTGGATTACTTCCCAATTATCTCCAGGACAGAGGGAGGGAAATTAGAATGCATTGTGGGGATGTTTTACCTCTGTGTGTCTGTCATTGGTTCACGTCTGTCCCTTGTCACAGTCTCCCATTTGGTCCCCTAGGGGAGTGTCCACCCGGTGGGAGACCTGCATAAAAGCCGGGCAGGTAGCCCTCATTAAACCAGACCACTGCTTGACCCTCAACACGGAGCTCTGTCTCATCTTTGGGGGGATTTACTGTATGCTGTTAGAGACTGATTGCCAGGAGTGTAAGCCGCTTGGGTGCTTTTCCTGTTCGTCTGCTAGCAGCTATTCGTGAGGTTCCAGTTCGGGAGTTTGGAGCATTCCCTTATATGCGGTTCGGGAGTTTGATGTTCTGCAGTAGTTGTGCCTGTGTCTCTGGAAGGGAATATCTACTAAATGGCGGTTAAACCCTTTTATGCCTGGGGGTGCCGTTACATAACATTATAGCGCTACCACTAATATCATAACACCGACAGTAACATTATACTATATCACTATTATAATGCTGGCACTAACATTATAGCGCTACCACTAATATCATAACACCGACAGTAACATTGAACTTTATCACTATTATAATGCTGGCACTAACATTATAACGCTACCACTAATATTATAACACCGACAGTAACATTATACTATATCACTATTATAATGCTGACACTAACATTATAGCGCTACCACTAATATCATAACACCGACAGTAACATTGAACTTTATCACTATTATAATGCTGACACTAACATTATAACGCTACCACTAATATTATAACACCGACAGTAACATTATACTATATCACTATTATAATGCTGACACTAACATTATAGCGCTACCACTAATATCATAACATCGACAGTAACATTGAACTTTATCACTATTATAATGCCAGCACTAACATTTAACATAACTATTCTAATGCCGACAATTACATTATAATGCCAACACTAATATTATACTCTCTCACTATTATAATGCCGGCACTAACATTAACACAACTATTCTAATGTCGACAATGACATTAAAACACCACCAGTAATATTATAACGGCGATACCAACATTATAACGAACAAGTAACATTATGACACCGACAGTAACATTATACTCGATCACTGTTATAACGCCAACACTAATATTATACTATATCACTATTATAATGCTGGCACTAACATCATAGGGCTACCACTAATATCATAACACCAACACTAATAATTATAACGCTTACAGTAACATTATAGGGCTACCACTAACATTATAACGTGTGTGATGGGCAGAGTACACTAGCCCTAGAGAGTGGAGAAAATGGAGAGAGTAAGGATAGGAGTAATAGAAGTAATAGGTAGAAGATCTCTACTGGTAAAGAAAAGCCCCCATAAAAGCTCTGAGAAATAAACGGATAAAAGTAGGTATAAAAACTGTGGTGTTTTGTACAAATCAGCCAATAATTCCTGTATAACGAAGTACTCACTTTAATAATACATATATAACAGAATCTTCATATTGCAGCCTTGTTACACAACGTTTCAAATCCCTCGAACATTCCACCAACTGCCAACAGGAACAGGAAGTAAAGAACCAAAAGAAAGGAAGTGCATCATTCACAGCCAACAACTGCCCAACTGCCCAATGCCCATACACAGGCCCGGACTGGCCATCGGGCACACCGGGCAAATGCCCGGTGGGCCGCGATGGCCGTGGGGCCGAGGCCGGCAGGGGATCTCCCCGACCGGCCCCTGCAGGGCCAGCGCTATCCGAGCGCCGGCCCTGCTGTGCGCCTCCATGGGCCGGTGGGGAGATCACAGATCTCCCTCACCAACTCAGAGGCATGGAGATGCGGCCGCCGGCTGGGGAGGGAGGGAGGGAAGAGAGAGGACCCGGCGGAGCTCTAACAAGCAGCTCCGCCGGTCCTCTCGCGGGATTCTGAGCGTTGCCGCAGTTACCACGGCAACGCTCAGATCTCGCGAGAGTGAACTCTAACCTGCAGGTTAGAGTTCACTCTCACCACTGGACCAGCAGGGATCAGGCAGCATGGTCCCCCCTCAAGGCTCCCCCTCCCAGGCAGAACGGCTCCCTCCCCCTCCCAGGCTAAAGGTAAGAAGGGGGGGGGGCGACATAACTTTAAAAAAAATTATTAATAAAAAAAAATATATATATTTAAAATTAATTCCCAAACAGCACCCCCAGACACACACACACAGCAACCCCAGACACACACAGCACCCCCCAACACACACACAGCAACCCCAGACACACACAACAGCAACCCCATCACAGCAACCCCAGACACACACAGCACCCCAGACACACACAGCAACCCCCAGACACACACAGCACACCCAGACACACACACACACACACAGCACCCCCAGACACACACAGAGCAACCCCAGACACACAAACAGCAACCCCAGACACACACACAGCAACCCCAGATACACACACAGCACCCCCAGACACACACAGCACCCCCAGACACACACAGCACCCCAGATACACACACAGCACCCCAGACACACACACAGCACACAGCACACCCAGAGACACACACAGCACATATATATATATATATATATATATATATATATATATATAATATAAAATAACCCTCAGTGAGTTAACAGACAAAGAAAATTAGAAACCTTGAATGTGACGGCAGATAAAAACACCCTCACACACAGCACCCCTCTTTCACAAACACACTGCGCACCTCACACATACAATACATCCAAATATATATATATATATATATACACACACACACACACACTACAGCACCCCTCACACTGCACCACTACACACATTACGCTCCAGATACATGCTAGATCCCTTACCCTATATGCACTCTTAATCCTCTACACACACACACACACACACACACACAATCTTCTATACACACTCTGGGTCCTTTACACACTAGATCTCTTACACACACAGTGCACCACCTACACACACACTACATTCCTTGTAAGGAAACACATACAACATTCTCTAAACACACCCTCTCTACAACCCCTACACACACTACACCTATACACACACACTACTGCCCATATGCACACACTCGCTACATCCCCTATAACACTATGCCCCTATACACGCACTCTCTACAGCCCCTAGCCACACATATTACACCACACATATTACACCTATTTACACAGTACCACACCACACTCTACACACACGCAATCCCACAAGCAGGCTCCAAACACATGCACAATACACTTTCCTGGCCCTTTTGTCCTCTGGTATCCCACTTGTGGAGACACCAGAGACAATTTAAAAGCAAACACAGCACAAGCATGTTATTACATTTGCTTGCGCTGCGCAGAACAAATACAGGGCCTTTTTCTAATGCCAGAGCTCTTCAGCAGGGCTCTGGGCATTGAACCAACATGCTCACTTTGAGAGGGGGCGTGGTGTCATTAGTGATGACAAAACACACCCTCTCTGGCCCCGCCCCCTTCTTGGGGGGCCGCTCTAATTGAAAAATGCCCAGGCCTAATTTTTTTCCCAGTCCGGTCCTGCCCATACATCACAATACATACACTCATACACTCACACACTCATACACAGCCCAACTGCCCATACATCACAAAAAAACACACGTACTACAAGATCTCTGACCTGATGTAGTCTCTAAAACATATTGGAAATCAATACATAAAATATAAAATACTGTTATCAACTCTAAAATGAAAATATGGTAAAAAGCAGCAATTGCAATATGCAGATGTGTGAATAATATGAACCAACAAAAAGCATAATAGATTGGAGAATTATAGTGCTAGTCGTGGCAGATGCAATATACGTATGGTCACTAGGTGGCAGCCTTCTTCACCTAGGAGGGGAAGGTTAACTAAACATTGCATGACCAGCAGACATTATTGTGAAATTGTAAAAATCAAATACAGTAGAAATATGGGTTAAACCTTTGATAATCAAATGACAAGATAGATATACTCTCAGTAACTAGGCCAAATATTTAGTAAGGCATCATAGTGTTCCAAAAATATATAGCAGTAAAATCCAATCGACAGTCTCTGGATATAAAAGTCCTAGTAGTGCAGGAAAAAAGACACAAATATCACAGCCAACACAATGTGTTAGTGTCAAATAAAAGTGAGAGCAACATTAATGTGTCAAGTTGTAAATACAATATAACCGATAATGGGATGGATCAGGTAATAATAATAGACCACCATAGACCAGCATTGCAGGTATATGGTAATAATGCTTCCTTAATGGTCTTGAAATGATGTTAAAAAGCTGACTGTGCTTACCAGTTGCAATTTTCATATTTATTGGTAAGAGAGGTTAAAATACACTCCCAGAGATAAAGTGTAATATAGCAGCAGCAGCAGCAGCAGCAGAGTCCTGTGGCTGATGTTTAGGCAGACTGTGGAAGATCTTTCTCCGGCCAATGAGATGATCTCCTAGAGCTGCTGCTTCACTTAATATAGCAAGATATAGCGGAGAGGTAGTATAATCCACAGTATCTCCGCTGGGTAACAGGAACAGCATAAAATAATCCAAGGAAATAAATACAGCATACAATAATCCCGGTAGCGTTATAAGAATCCTTCCCTCCCAAGAACTAGACGACACATAGACTGGGAGTCAACTCAGGTTTTATTTTCAGGTCACGGTATTTATGGGATTCCCCCAACCTCCCCTACTGACATTTCAGGGGTGGTACAGTAGGGGACTACATGGGGAACTGACCAACACATACATTTCTCCCATCATGCACTGCTGGATGAGAGGGATACTCCCACTGGAATATACCGTTAATGGGATTATCTCTCCGTGCAGCAGAACTTACATTTTACATTAAAATGTATAACTTTAATAATATTCCCTAGATTTACACGAATGGACGTTCGGTAGATAGCTGGAGGCTGAGCGCACAGTTCGTGAGAATACCGCTCAGCTCGCAGTCTAACTAACCGAACGCCGCACGAAATACACATTATTTCTAACACATTGTTAAAATACCGATTGGTATTAGGGGAACAAACTACCAAACGGCCTGGAAGTCCAGCGGTGTTCGCACCGTCGAGTAGCCGATTTTAGTTCCAGGCGCTCGATGGCAAAACACAGCTGGGCTAACAAAGGATCCAAGATGGCCGACCGTCGCGTGGTCGGTATTCGAAGGACTGCCACCTAGGGAAGCCTTTAACTACCGATTGCAACAATGTTGCAATCGGTTAATGGGTGCCACACGACCTCCTGTGTGTTGTCGATCATTCGGTAGTTCATTTGTTTCACGAACAGTGTTTAACCCCTTAAGGACCAAACTTCTGGAATAAAAGGGAATCATGACATGTCACTTGTCCTTAAGGGGTTAAACTCACTGTTCGTGAAACTACATTAGGAATACTGGGTTTTCCACATTGCAAGCGTATGAACGCCCTCATTCGTCTGAAAGCCACATACAGTATTACACTTGGTTCTCACTAGTGATGCACTGAACAGTTCGCTGGCGAATAGTTCCTGGCGA
Organism: Pelobates cultripes; assembly: GCA_933207985.1. Classification (NCBI taxonomy): domain Eukaryota; kingdom Metazoa; phylum Chordata; class Amphibia; order Anura; family Pelobatidae; genus Pelobates; species Pelobates cultripes. Next base: position 1,127,228 of record OW240917.1, read on the forward strand.
ACATAGCATGTTCGCGTTCGCCAAAGCGGGCGAACATATGCGTGGTTCGATCTGCCCCCTATTCGTCATCATTGAGTAAACTTTGACCCTGTACCTCGCAGTCTGCAGACACATTCCAGCCAATTAGCAGCACACCCTCCCGAGCAGACCCTCCCACCTACTGGACAGCATCCATTTTACATTCATTCTCAAGCTGCATGCTTAGTGAGAGGAGGGAAAGTGTAGCTGCTGTTGATTAGATAGGGAAATGCATAGCTAAGTTAGGGTATACAGTGTCCACTACAGTCCTGAAGGACTCATCTGATCTCTGCTGTAAGGACAGCACCCCCAAAAGCCCTTTTTAGGGCTAGAACATCAGTCTGTTTTTTTTTTTGTTTTTTTTTGTGTAATGTAATTGCAGTTAGTTGTCTGCCAGCTTCTGTGTCAGGCTCACAGTGGATACTGTGCCCAGTGCCACCACTCACTCACTGGTGTCAAAATAGCTTGCATTTAAAAACAAAAAACTTTTTTCACTGTTATAGATTGAATAGCAGTTAGTTGTCTCAAAGCGGGTGTGTCAGCCCTACAGCGTGTACTCTGCCAGTTCACAGTGCCACTCTTATCTGGTGTCACAATAGCGTGCATTTTAAAACCAAAAAACTTTTTTCACTGTTATAGATTGAATAGCAGTTAGTTGTCTCAAAGCGGGTGTGTCAGGCTCACAGTGGATACTGTGCCCAGTGCCACCACTCACTCACTGGTGTCACAATAGCTTGCATTTAAAACCCAAAAACTTTTTCACTGTTATAGATTGAATAGCAGTTAGTTGTCTCAAAGCGGGTGTGTCAGGCTCACAGTGGATACTGTGCCCAGTGCCACCACTCACTCACTGGTGTCACAATAGCGTGCATTTAAAAACCAAAAAACTTTTTTCTCTGTTATAGATTGAATAGCAGTTAGTTGTCTCAAAGCGGGTGTGTCAGCCCTACAGCGTGTACTCTGCCAACCTCTGCCAGTTCACAGTGCCACTCATATCTGGTGTCACAATAGCTTGCATTTAAAAACAAAAAACTTTTTTCACTGTTAAAGATTGAATAGCAGTTAGTTGTCTTCAAGCGGGTGTGTCAGCCCTACAGCGTGTACTCTGCCAACCTCTGCCAGTTCACAGTGCCATATCTGGTGTCACAGTAGCTTGCACGCATAGTACCACTAATCAAAAAAAAATGACAGGCAGAGGCAGGCCACCCCTACACTGCGCATTGGGTAAACCTGCTGACGGCTGCCAAGCATGGAATGCGTGGCTCTGCAGAGGAGTTGGTGACACCGCCACGACTTGCAGGCAGGCCTGCTGCCACCTCCTCTACTCCTCCTACTCCATCCTCTTCCACAACCTCCTCGGCTGAGTCCTCTTCTGTTACGATTGCCCCCGGTCTAGCAGGAGGGTTGATCGCTTGGATGTCCTGGTTCCCGCTGCAGAGGGTCGAATGGAGGTCTTTCAGTAGTAAGCTGTAAGTGTAGAATATCCCCAAGCACGATATAAGTATCAATATCCCGGATCCCTACAACCTGAGTCGAGGCTGCAAGTTGAGGGTCAAAACGAACTGGCTTTACTGGCACATAGCATGGCAATTTATGTGATTCCTCAGGTCCAAGGACAGCCCCCTGTGGACCTGATGGAATACAGGTACAGTACAAATAGGTAACCAATCACAGTACACTGTATCATTCGAATTAGTACCCGCCCCAGCTTGGAGATAATGAGGCCAACGGTTTTACAATCTAATTATCTCCAAGCGCACAAAAGACCACGTTTTATTATGTCCCAGAAAACTACATGAAAATCCATAACTTGCACATTATTACAGGAAAACCACTCATTCTACCATTCATCTGAAGGCTCGCGTTCGTGTATATAAAATAGGCGAATGGCGCTCTAATCCCACGAACAGAATGGACTGTTTCTGCCGTATAAAGTCCGTTCGGCATTTTGAGATTGTTAGTCTTTGTTGGCGGCCATGTTTTCTGCTGGTTTAGCGGGCAGCGGGACTTCGTGTCTAACTCGTGGAACTAAACTCGGTATCAGTTCATGCGAAGTCCCGCTGTCTGTCTGGTAGTGGGGCTCGTTCGGTAAGGGAATGAGGACCACCTGGTAACAGGGTACTTGACCTGCGGTTAACCGCAGAAACCACAAGGTAATGACCACCACGCGGCCCGCTGTAGGGGGTCGTTGTTCGGTTAGTAGTTCGGTGGATTCCGTTCGGTATTTGGATGCGAACGTCGATGCCCCCAGGCCTCTCAATTACGTTGAGGTTAACCGCAAACCGCAGCTGCCTGGGTGGTTAATGGCTGCCACACGCCGCTGGCTGGGTGGTCGAGCGTTCGGTAGTTTGCGGGGTGGCGGGGTTAAGTGGCGGCACACGCCAATTCTGGGGGGTCCGCTGTTCGTACCACGAATGGGTCTTTTATAATGGTTCGGGTAATCCATTCGTGCGTCTTTTCGTTTTAAACTTATGCAGGGACAAACAGTATCCATCGGTTAGCAAACAGTAACATAGTTAGTTTCAGTCTTTTGTAACAATGCTCCCTCTTTGTGGAACACTCTGGCAGACACCGTCTGACCCCTTTTCGGGGCGGACTAAGGCTGTCCAGACTCGTAGAGTTATGCTGGGCTGAGATCTGTTTGCCGGGATAATCCGTCGGCGTTGCCGTTCTGCTTCCCAGGTCGGTAGGTGATTGTAAAATTAAAGGGTTGCAGGGATAAGCTCCAGCGTAACAATCTGCCATTGTCCCCAGCGACCCGGTTGAGCCACACTAGCGGGTTATGGTCTGTAACCAGAGTGAACTCTTGTCCATACAAATAGGGGGTTAACTTCTTTAGTGCCCACACCAGAGCCAAACACTCCTTTTCTACTGCAGCATAGCTGACTTCGCGTGGTAGGAGTTTTCGACTGATGTAGGCAATCGGATGTTCCTTCCCATCATCTCCTACTTGGCTGAAGACAGCTCCCAGCCCGAACATGAAAGCGTCTGTATGGACAATAAAACGTCGATTAGGGGCTGGGGCAGCCAAGACAGGAGCATTAATTAACGCAGTTTTGAGAGCTTGGAAAGCAGTTTCACAGTGGGGAGACCACAGGACCTGTCGGGGAAGGTTTTTCTTTGTCAGGTCAGTCAGGGGTTTGGCAATGGCACTGTACTCCGGTACAAATCTTCTGTAGTACCCAGCGGTACCCAAGAAGGCTAGCACTTGGGTCTTAGTGTGTGGGGTGGGCCAGTTGGCGACCGCTTCTATCTTAGCTGGCTCCGGTCGTTGCTTCCCACAGCCCACCCGGTGACCCAGGTACTGAACCTCAGCCATCCCAAAGTGACACTTCTCTGGCTTTAGAGTTAGGCCGGCGGCTCGGATCTGGTCCAGAACTATTCCCACATGAGCTAAGTGTTCCTCCCAGGTCTCGCTATGAATCGCTATGTCGTCCAGGTATGCGCAGGCAAACTCCTGGAAGCCATCAAGGAGTCTGTCCACCAAGCGTTGGAATGTAGCGGGGGCATTCTTCATCCCGAACGGCATGACCTTAAAGTGGTACAAACCGAACGGGGTGACGAAGGCCGACTTAGGGACAGCCTCCCTGGCCAGGGGAATTTGCCAGTAACCCTTACAGAGGTCAATGGGCTATCGGAAGCTTCAATGACCCCTAATCGCAGCATCTCATCTATTTCCTTTTTCATGCCTGTCCTTACTGCCTCCGGAATTCGGTAGGGCGCTTGTCTCAAAGGGTTTTGGCCGGGGGTATCTACTTGGTGAGTGGTCAGCTCAGTGTACCCTGGTTCTTGGGAGAACATGGCTTCTCCCAGAGCAGTTTGTGTAGCTGCTCCCTCTCAACTGGGCTAAGTCTGTCCCCAATCTGTACTTGGCTCACTATTTCAGCCGGGGATTTAGGGGTTAATAAGTCGGGTATGGGTAAACTATCTGCGTCCTCGTGCGCAGGGCTACATATGGCTGACACTTCCTCGGGTCTCTGCAAGTATTCCTTCAGCATGTTCACGTGAAATATCTTTCTTAAGTTTTCATCGTGACAGCTGGCAATTACATAAGTGGTGTCCCCTCTCTTTTCCACTATCTGGTAGGGACCCTGCCAGGCTGCTTGCAGCTTGTCCGTCTTAACTGGTTTTAGTACCATGACTTTCTGCCCGAGACAGAAGCTTCTTCGCCGTGCCCCCCAGTCGTACCAGACTTTCTGTCGCCCTTGGCCGCCTGGAGGTTGGCCTGGACTGACTTAGCCAATTGCTCCATTCGGTCCCGGAGCTCCAGTACGTAAGGCACGATGGGGACCCCGGCGTTCTCGGTCTCTCCCTCCCAGTGCTCACGGATCAAGTTCAGGGGACCCCGTACATTGCGACCGTATAACAGCTCAAAGGGAGAGAACCCGGTGGTTTCCTGGGGCACTTCCCGGTAAGCGAACAGGAGGTGCGGCAGGAAACGTTCCCAGTCCCTATACTCCTGAGTAAAGGTTTTTAACATCTGCTTGAGGGTTCCGTTGAACCGCTCACATAACCCATTGGTCTGGGGGTGGTATGGAGAGCTAAGCAGGGATTTAATTTTGCAAACGTGCCAGAGCTGCTGGGTCAGCTCTGCCGTGAACTGTGAGCCTCTGTCGGATAAGATCTCCCTAGGGAATCCTACCCGAGAGAATACCTGCACTAAGGCATTAGCCACTGTGTCTGCCTGGATATTAGATAAAGCCACAGCTTCTGGGTAGCGGGTAGCGTAATCCACTATGGTAAGAATGTATCTCTTGCCAGAGGGACTAGGGGTGGCCAGGGGCCCAACTAAGTCGATGGCTACCCGGCTAAATGGCTCGTCGATAATGGGCATGTTCACGAGATGTGCCTAGGGGTGGTCTCCTCGTTTGCCTACCCGTTGGCACACCTCACACGTATTACAATAGGACCTTACATCGGCATGTACTCCTGGCCAGAACAAGGTATGGGTAATATGGTGCAGGGTACGGGTTACTGCCAAGTGCCCGGCTAAGGGAATATCATGACCCACCCGGAGGATGTCCCGCCTATACTTGTGGGGTATTACTAACTGTCTCCTTCGGTGGCCCTTTTTCTCTGTGTGTCGGTACAGTCGACCCTGTTCCCATGCAAAAGTCTCCTGGTCTGGTCCCCCAGCCCCGGTGTCGGCCCGTTCCCTATATTTTTGGAGCGTCGGATCAGTTTTGGTCTCAGCCTCGAAGGCTGCAGGGGTGTCCCAGGGCAAAGGGGTAGGAGGGGGGGTCACAGTCGGGTTAAGTCTTACCTGAGTCTCCCGCACTGGTGAAGGGTCTCGTGCTCATCCAGCTTGTGACCGGGTCGTCACAGGATGTGCCTCAGCGTTGTAGGAAGGGGCATAAGCTGAAGTCATAGGTCGTTTCCCAGCAAAACTTCGGCTGGCAAATTATCCATAATTCCCACCCTCACAAGTCCTTTTCCCGCACCCCAATCCAAGTGTACCTTTGCTGTGGGTAGTTTGTATATGTCCCCTCCAGCCACCCGGACAGCCACTGTGTCAGGAGAGCGTTTGTAGTCGGGGACTAACCGGCTTTGTACCAAGGTGATCGTGGCCCCGGTATCTCTTAACCCCTGTGTGGGACGACCCTCTAGCAGTACCTCTTGCCGGTGGTGTTGTCTATTGTCACTGGCGGCATACACAGGATTAGCTTCATGTAGGGGTCCCAGGTATTCTTCCAAAGGACTGTCTTGTTCCAGGCAAAACGCTCGAGCTGGACGATTGTTTCCCGTTGGAGAGGGATTATAGTTCCGTGCGGGGTAATTGTTGTTGAGGGGGCAACTCGCTATCAGGTGCCCCGGTTGCTTGCACTTATAACATGTGGGTCGGGAGCGTTCCTGAGGGTAGTGGCTGGGTGGTCCCGTGTACCGTGTAGGACCTGCGGGTACAGGGTTGCGAAACTCCGTTCGTGGAGTTGATCGGTATCCCTCTCTTGCTTCGGGGCGAGTTACCGTTCGGGCATTGTTCAACTCCTGTACTTGCGCATCCCGGTGTTCGTCTGCCAACCGGGCTGCTTCGTGTAGGTTAGCGGGACGCCGGTCTTTCAACCACTCCTGGTCTTTTTGTTCCAGACCCTCATAAAAATGTTCTAACAAGAAAAGTTCCAATATTTCCGCGGCTGTGACGGCCCGACACCCGGTAATCCAATGGGTAGCAGCTCTCCGCATACGGTGTGCCCATTCGGCATGTGTCATTCGCTTTTTTCTTCGTGCTGCGGAACTGCCTTCGGTAGGTGTCTGGGGTCACAGCGTACCGTTTCAGCAGCGTCTCTTTTACTGTGGTGTATTGAGCTACCTCTTCGGCGCTGAGGGTTCTGAAGGCTTCCATGGCCCGCCCGGTTAATTTTCCTGCCAGGATACGCGGCCACGCTGCGACGGGGATCTGATGCAGGGCACATTGTCTTTCAAAATCGGCCAAAAAATAGTCTATCCCCATCTCATTCTCCGCGAACGGCTTGAATGCCGCGAACGGAATCTTTGGCTGTTCGGTAGTTTCCAGGGGGCTGTTGTGGCTATCAGCGGTCTTCATGCTCAGCTCGTGGGCTCTAGTCCACTGTACGTCCGCCTCGGCTTCGGCCATTAGTTGCTGTATCAGCTCCACGGATGGGTTCGGTCCGTACAGAGGCAGCCTTTCTCGGACAATCCTGGTCTTCTCATCGCTGCATGCTGCCGTTGGTTCTGCCATTGTGAAGCTTTGATCCAACTCGTTCAGGTCGGCAATCAATTCTCTCCTCGGCCGGTTACTTGCGCCTCCACGGCTCTCGAGTAAATCCTTTAACGTGGTGCGCTTCAGCTTGTCGTAGTTACTCTCCATCCGTCCGTTACTCTTTCAGGAATTCCAGGATGATCCCGCCGCTGCCACCAATTGTTACGATTGCCCCTGGTCTAGCAGGAGGGTTGATCGCTTGGATGTCCTGGTTCCCGCTGCAGAGGGTCGAATGGAGGTCTTTCAGTAGTAAGCTGTAAGTGTAGAATATCCCCAAGCACGATATAAGTATCTGTAAGGAAATCAAGTATAGCTGAACCGCTTTGATAATTCCTCCTGCAATGCCAGTGTAACGGACCGTTTTGCACACAGGGGGTAAAAACCGTTTAGGCGATCGGCCCCCTTCCAGAGATCCAGGCACAGCTACTGCAGAACACCAAAACTCACGAACTGGATACAAAATAGCACTCCAACTCCCGAACTGGAACCTCCCAAATAGCTGCTAGCAGACGAACAGGAAAAGCAGACAATCAGCTTACACTCCTGGCAATCAGTCTCTAACAGCATACAGTGAATCCCCCCAAGAACGAGACAAGGCTCCGTGTTGAGGGTCAAGCAGTGGTCTGAGGTGCTGGCACACCCAGCCTGGTTTTTATTACAGTCTTGCAAATACAGGACCGCCCACAGGGAGGTATAAAACAACCAATCACATCACAGTTACATCCCACATATTCCCTCCCCTTATCCTGAGAGGAAACTCAATTATACATACAGTTAAAACATACTTTCTACCCAACTTTCATAACTCTAAAACCATACATCACATTCACATAAAATTACATATGCACAATCAATCCATTCAGGGGAACAACATATTCAAAAATGGCACAAATCAGACAAGGGGTTCAAAAGTTAGTAAAAAGTCCTTTGTGACTAAATGAAGCATGGCTTTCTGGCCCAAACCAGTTTCAGAGTCTTCTATCCTGGAGATAAGTAATTCAATTATCTCCCAGGACAGACACAAGACTCCATTAAGCACATGGTTGCAAAAGACACAAAACACTTTAAAATACATAAAGTCACATTTTACACATAACACACAGACATTTCACATATCCCCAGATAGCTCAGGTCTGAGCGCACATTATTAAGTGAATGGCGCTCGGACCACACAAATACAGTTTAATCGCCATGGAGCCAAAGTCTTTACAGTCAGTTTCATACGAATGGGCTCCATGGGATTCCTATCTGGGGTGTAACACATTCAAACAAATCTACCAAACCCCAGGCAGAAAAGCACGAATGAAGCTTTTCTGCAGGCAAAAATAAAGTCTTTTAAAAGGGGGCCATAGTCCAAAGGCAGCAGGCGAGCAACCAGGCTTCTCCAATGCAATGTGGCGAGATTGGTCTCGTCACAGCCAGCGTCTAAGGTAGTTCTAAGCAATGAAGTCCATAAGAAATATAACAGCTTCCCAAGATAATCCCCTTGGTAAAGCATACGAATTCCCAAATAACAGTCAGAGTCCAGAATCAGGATACAAGTAGATCTGAGGTCTGGAATCTCCAGCCTGCTTTTTATTAAGGTTACAGACAAGAAGTACACACCCAGGGGGAGGCATTAAATCACCAATCAGGTATAGGTTACAGCCCATACCTCCCTCCCCTCTGATAAACAGTTAACTTAATTAAAACGTGCACTATTTTACCCCAGTTCTGGATGTACCCCAAAAACAGGGGGTACACCTTTAAATTTGGTACCGCTGGATAGTTCTCATTTGTGGGGACAACATATCAAAAAATCAGTCCATTCGGATGAATGGTTCGGGAGTTATGGAACACTAAAGTTTTGACCGACCGCACGGACCATCTAGCCGAAAATAGTTCCATAAGTTTTGGCCCTGCGGTCGGTCTCCGTTTAGGCGAATAAAAGAGACGAAAGCCCTGCCATCCATTCGCATCTTTGTGATCGTTGAAATCCCCATACTAAGTTGCATGTAACTACCGAACGGCCGGTGATTCGGTCGTTCCCGTGCGAAGTTCTGGATGTATGGAGGTCTCAGCGGTGTTCGCCTGTTTGCGTATCCGATTTTAGTTCCACGCGTTGACGGGCAAACACCGCTGTTCGCACGTAAAATGGCCGCGGCCACGTGTAAAGTGCCGAAATAGCGGCCATCTATACTTTACACAGGGAATTCGCCTGAATCCATCCGAAGGGTAGAAATGAAAGCTATATGCCGAATTCCAGCTGAGTTTGGTGAATGAACTGTACAACAAAAGGTAGAAATCCTGATTAACGGAGTCATTTCTTCACACTGCTCCCCTATAAGTCCATAGGTCGGCATACCCGCCTAGACCCTGTCGGGTTGGCTTGGGGATGTCCGATGAAAGTACGTTTTTAGGTGTCCAGTTCGGTCTGGCGGGACAGACCATCCGCATTCCCATTTTGTTTACCCGGACGGTACTGCATGGTAAAATTGTATGGTTGGAGAGCTAAGCTCCACCGGAGTAGCCTGGGGTTGTCACCAGCTACCCGGTTGAGCCATACCAGGGGGTTGTGGTCGGTCATAAGGGTAAACGCTCGCCCATACAGATAGGGCTGAAGTTTCTTGAGGGCCCACACGAGGGCCAAGCACTCTTTTTCTACGGTGGCATAGCTGACTTCTCGGGGCAAAAGTTTACAGCTGAGGTATGCCACCGGGTGTTCCATGCCATCCGCCCCCACCTGGCTTAGCACGGCTCCCAGCCCAAACATGGAGGCATCTGTGTGGACAAGAAATTGTTTAGTGTAATCGGGTGCTGCCAACACAGGGGCCTCACTCAATGCCGCTTTGAGCTTCTGGAAAGCGTCCGTGCACTCTGGGGTCCAGGAGACCTGTTTGGGAAGAGCCTTTTTGGTAAGGTCCGTGAGGGGCTTGGCCAGGGCGCTATATTCTGGGACGAACTTTCTATAATACCCGGCCGTCCCTAAGAAAGGGTTTTGGTCCGGGGTTGGGGCCAGTTAGCTATGGCCTCTACCTTAGCGGGCTCTGGGCGTTGTCTACCGGAGCCGACCCGGTGGCCTAGATACTGGACCTCGGCTAGGCCTACGTGACATTTGTCGGGTTTCAAAGTGAGCCCCGCGAGGTGGATTCGTTCGAGTACCCTGGACACATGACCTAGATGGTCTCCCCATGTGCGGCTATAGATGGCAATATCATCTAGATACGCACATGCGAAGTCCTGAAACCCCTCCAGGAGCCTATCCGCCATCCGCTGAAACGTAGCCGGGGCGTTCTTCATCCCAAAGGGCATCACCTTGAATTGGTATAGCCCAAAAGGGGTGACGAACGCCGACTTGGGGATGGCCGCAGGCTCCAAGGGGATCTGCCAATAACCCTTGCACAGGTCCAGGGTAGTCAAGTAGTTCCCCCCCGCCATACGGTCCAAGAGCTCATCTATTCTAGGCATGGGGTAGGCATCGGTTATGGTACGGTCGTTAAGCCTCCGGTAATCTACACAGAAGCGCGTAGTGCCGTCGCGCTTCGGTACTAGTACCACCGGGGAGGCCCAAGGACTTTGGGAGGGTTCTATTACCCCTAGCCGTAACATATCCCTTAACTCGGTGAGCATACTCTCACGTACTGCTTCTGGGATCCGATATGGCTGTTGCCGTAAGGGCGTCTCTCCCTGGGTTTCCACACGGTGTACCGCCGCGGAGGTATAGCCGGGGGTAGCGGAAAACATCTCTCGGTATCCCTGCAGCAGTTGAGTAGCCTCCCCTTTCTCCAGGAGGTCTAAATTTTGACCCAAGCTTACTTGGTCAATAGTACAGGGGGTGGTATCCAGTAAGTCAGGAAGGGGTAGCCCTTCACTATCCTCTGTGGCGGGGGCGCACACGGCGCCCACCTCCTCTGTTCTTTCAAAATATGGTTTGAGCATGTTCACATGGAAGGCTTTGGTCAGCCTTTCATCTGAGCATTTGCTCACGATGTAGGTAGTCTCGCTAACCTGTTCCACTACCTTAAAGGGTCCCTGCCAGGCTGCTTGCAGCTTGTCTTTTTTAACTGGCCTCAGAGCCAGTACCTTCTGCCCTAAGCCCAGCACTCTATCCTGGGCCCTCCTATCGTACCACTTTTTCTGGTCCTCCTGGGCCGCCTGCAGGTTCTCCCGAACTGATTCGGTGAGGGCCCGCAGACGGTCCCGGAACTCCAGGACATACTGGACGATAGGGACTCCCCCCTCACCTGTATTGCCCTCCCAGTGTTCCCGTACGAGCTCCAGTGGGCCCCGAACTTTTCTCCCGTACAGGAGTTCGAAGGGGGAAAACCCAGTGGAGGCCTGGGGCACCTCACGGTAGGCAAACAGAAGGTGGGGAAGGAATTTTTCCCAATTCTTGTGGGACTCTGTAAAAGGTTTTAGCATCTGTTTTAGAGTGCCATTGAAACGTTCACAGAGCCCGTTAGTCTGGGGATGATACGGGGCGCTGAACAGGGGTTGCACTCCACAGCTCTGCCACAGTTGTTGCGTCAGGGTAGCTGTGAACTGCGTCCCCCGATCGGAGAGTATCTCCTGCGGGAAACCTACTCAGGTGAATATCTGAATAAGGGCCTCTGCCACGGTCTCGGCCTCTATATTGGTGAGGGCGACTGCCTCCGGGTATCTAGTGGCGTAGTCGACCACCGTTAGGATAAACTTTTTGCCCGACGGGCTGGGGCGACTGAGGGGTCCTATTAAATCCACCGCTACTCGGTGGAAGGGCTGTTCGATGATGGGTAGGGGGTGCAGCTTAGCCTTCCGAAGATCTCCCCTTTTCCCTACCCTTTGGCATACATCACATGTCCTGCAATAGTACTTAAGGTCCTGGGTGGCTCTGGGCCAGAAGAAGGTTTGAGTTAACCTGTCTCTGGTCTTTTTGACCCCTAAATGTCCTGCTAGGGGAATGTCATGACTGAGTTTTAACAACTCAGCCCGAAATTTACGGGGCACAACTAACTGTCTTTTTATGACCTGGGTAGCCCCCTGTCCCACCCCCTCGGTTACCCTATATAGCAACCCCTTATACCACTCAAATTTTTCGTGCGGGTTGTTCTCGGGGGTAGCGGCCGCGGCCTTCCTATAGCCTTCTAATGTGGGGTCAGTACGCTGTTCCTGTTCAAACCCCTGGGGGGTATCCCAGAAGGGTACGGGGGGATCGGGTAAGGGAGGTATTTCGAATCTTACCTGGTTTTCCTCAGAGTGCAGCGGAGCTTCCAGTCTGGCTTGAGCTCGGGTGGTAACCGGGTAGGCCTCGGCAGGGGGGTCTCGGGCTAGTTGAGAGGTTAGGCATCCCACATCATTTCCCAACAAAACCTCGGCGGGCAGTTCTTGCATAATCCCCACCTCCAGTTGTTTAGACCCGGAACCCCAATCAACAAGCATATTAGCGGTGGGCAGTTTGTGAATAGCGCCCCCAGCCACCCTTACAGCGACTGTGTGTCCGGTGCGAGCTTGTGCTCTGACCGTGTGGGGTTGTACCACAGTCAAAGTAGCCCCAGAGTCTCTCAGCTCCCGGGCCCCCACGCCATCGACGGTAATCCATTGGCGGTGGTGGTCCCGGTTGTCCCCCCCAGCTTGTACTGGATTGACCTCATGTAATACGCTCCACTGTTCTTCGTGGTTAAGGGCAGGGCCTGTGTGTTCCTGTTGCACACAGTGAGCAGCTGCCCTGGGTTGTTGTGGGGCTGGCCGTTCCCAGCTTCCCCGGTTTAAGCGAGGGCACTGATACTTGTAATGTCCTGGTTGCTTGCAGTAGTGACACACTGCAGGAGGTCGAGGTGTGTTTGCTGGGTTCGGTGGGGGGTTACCTATGGCAGGTCTAGGTGGAGCCGGGTTTGTTGGAGCTGTGTACTGAGGCTTAAATGGTGGTCTGCTCGCCCCTTGCTCCTTCCTCCTGTTATCCTGGTACTCGTCCGCTAGTCTAGCGGCCTACTCCACGTTTTTTTGGTTTCTTATCTTTTACCCAGTCTTTTATGTCCTCTGCAGTATGATTAAAAAATTGCTCCAGTATCACTTGTTGCAAAGCTTCTTCTAGGGTGGTTGCCTTGCAGCCCTTCATCCAATTGCGAGCTGCCCGCTGCAGGCGAAAAGCCCATTCCGTATGGGAATCTCTCCCAGTCTTTCTCAGGTCTCTAAACTTTTTCCGGTATGCCTCCGGAGTTACCGCATATCTGGCCAACAAAATGTCTTTTATTTTCTCATAATTATGTATGTCCCCTGCTCGCAGCGCCTCGGCTGCTCTACCTGACAATTTACTGCTGAAGACTGCAGCCCATTTGGTGGAGTCTAATCCCTCCAGTGCACACTGACGTTCAAAGTCTTGCAAGTAACTGTCAATTTCCATTTCATTGTCAACAAATGATTTAAACGCTGCATAATTTACCTTCTTTGGTATTTCCCCAATACTTCTCGGGGAGTGTAGCAAATCCCCCTGTGACGATCTGTCCCGGTCATCTCGCTCTTTTTGCGCTTGTCTGGCTTGTGCTACGACCTGCAGTATTGCCTCTGAGGATGGATTGGGTCCCAATAAACTGAGTGTCCATCGGATGTCCTTTTGCATCACGGTTTCTTCCTCTTGATCCATCTCTATATTACTGGTATTATCCCTCTGCATTAACTCCGCAATTATCGTGGCTTTTGTTTTGTTACTTGCCACTCTGCCTCGAGCTTCCAGTAAGTCCTTTAGCGTGGTTCTTTTAAGTAGCTGGTACTGCTGAGCCATTCATTCCTTTGCTTGTTTTGAAATGTCCATTTGGGATTCGAATCCCTCCGCTTGCCACCAGTTGTAAAGGAAATCAAGTATAGCTGAACCGCTTTGATAATTCCTCCTGCAATGCCAGCGTCTAAGGTAGTTCCAAGCAATGAAGTCCATAAGAAATATAACAGCTTCCCAAGATAATCCCCTTGGTAAAGCATACGAATTCCCAAATAACAGTCAGAGTCCAGAATCAGGATACAAGTAGCTCTGAGGTCTGGAATCTCCAGCCTGCTTTTTATTGAGGTTACAGACAAAAAGTACACACCCAGGGGGAGGCATTAAATCACCAATCAGGTATAGGTTACAGCCCATACCTCCCTCCCCTCTGATAAACAGTTAACTTAATTAAAACGTGCACTATTTTACCCCAGTTCTGGATGTACCCCAAAAACAGGGGGTACACCTTTAAATCTGGTACCGCTGGATAGTTCTCATTTGTGTGGACAACATATCTAAAAATCAGTCCATTCGGATGAATGGTTCGGGAGTTGTGGAACACTAAAGTTTTGACCGACCGCACGGACCATCTAGCCGAAAATAGTTCCATAAGTTTTGGCCCTGCGGTCGGTCTCCGTTTAGGCGAATAAAAGAGACGAAAGCCCTGCCATCCATTCGCATCTTTGTGATCGTTGCAATCCCCATACGAAGTTGCATGTAACTACCGAACGGCCGGTGATTCGGTCGTTCCCGTGCGAAGTTCTGGATGTATGGAGGTCTCAGCGGTGTTCGCCTGTTTGCGTATCCGATTTTAGTTCCACGCGTTGACGGGCAAACACCGCTGTTCGCACGTAAAATGGCCGCGGCCACGTGTAAAGTGCCGAAATGGCGGCCATCTATACCTTACACAGGGAATTCGCCTGAATCTATCCGAAGGGTAGAAATGAAAGCTATATGCCGAATTCCAGCTTGTGACAGACCCATCTGTCTGGATTATAACTGCGTTGTTCGTCTGTTTTGCTGTTTTCATGAATTTCCCCGTTCGTATGCTTTGTTTAAGAGAATGTCGGTTTTGTCGAACGGAACTACCGAACGGACGGCCACCCAGAAGAGAAGTGTGCTGCTGGTTAACCTATTGATCCCAATTAGAACGTTGCGGTTAACCACGGACACTTCTCAATTAAAAACCGAATGCCGGGTGGTCGTCGTTCGTATGTCGACCACGAGGCGGCGGCCATTTTGTCCATGCGAACGACCAGCGGTGTTCGACGATTATTTCATGGATCTGAAAACGGACACTTTTTCAGCCGAACACCGCTGAAGCCGTCGACCTCCCCTTCTCAATCGACAAAAGTATACGAATGCCAGCCGTTCGGGAGATCCAAACACACGAATGGACTTAACCCAGATAGCCGTCCCATGGAGTCAATCGCATACCGAAGAACTGAAAGAGACTTTGACTCCATGGCGATTGAACTATGCGAATGGGATCTGAGCGCTATTCTCCAATAATGTGCCCTCAGATCCAGGCTATCTGGGGAGATGCAATACGAATGTAATATGTTCGGCAGTTATGAAGTTATGGATTTTCATGTGTTTTTGTGACTTGTGTTTAAAATGGCGATTGCCTCTGCTCGGGGAGATAATTGAGTTACTTCCCAATTATCCCCCGAGCAGAGGGGAGGGAACTGTACTGCATGCTGGGAATATTGTGGGGATGTAAGTCCAAAATGTCCCCATGTCCTTCTGTAATTTCAGTCTCCCATTTGGTCCCCTAGGGGAGTGTCCACTAAGTGGGAGACCTGCATAAATACCGGGCAGGTAGCCCACAGTAAATCAGTTCGTGTTTTACCCTCAAAGCGGAGCTTGGTCTCGTTATTGGGGGGATTTGGATACCAGCGGCGAGAGACTGCTTACTTGGATTATTTGCCGCTTGGGAGATATTGGCGTTCGGTTATTAATTGCCGTTCGTGGATTTGCGGCTTGCGAAGGGAATTAGCCGTACAGGTACCGTTCGGGAGTGTTCCCTGGCTGGCGGTTCGCCTGGTTTTATTATACCCGCTACCCGACCACATTATTGCGAACGGGGAATACTCGCTAAACGGCGGTTTGTACATTTCGTTCCTGGAGGTACCGTAACAACTGGTGGCAAGCGACGGGATGATCCTCAACGCCCAAAGAGACCATTACAACCAGGACTAAATGGAATTACAATACCAAAACCTGAGGAGGGCTACACTAAAGGATTTATTGGAGCAAAGAGGGGGACAAGCCAGTAACCTCAGGAAGAGGGATATTATTACGTTATTGCTGGAAATGGATGGAGTACCAGCGGAAGAGGGAACCAATGGACCCAGCGCAGCTGACAGAACCCCTGAGGAGGCAAGCTTTGACCGGGCGGTAAGAATCAGGCTGGCACATTATGGTCCCAACCCGACTACAGAGACCATTGACCGGGTCATGGCAGCTGTGGAGGCCAACCTGCTTCGCCAAAGCGGTGCTGCAGCAGCCCCAGTCACAGCAAACCCGGGGGATAGGAAAAAGGTACCATTCACTGCGTTTAAAGCCTTCAGTGAAACAGAAGGAGAGATCGATGGGAGACTGGGTCACTATATTGTCCGGCAAGTTATCCGGCCGGGCCAGCGAGGCATTTCGGGCCATTCCTGATGAGGAGATTGGGGATTATGTGGCCGTCAGGGAAGCTTTACTCTCCCGGTATGCCGTTACACCTGAGGCATACCGGAGGAGGTTCCGAGACACCGTCAAGACCGCTGGGGACTCATACGTGGAATGGGCATGTAAGGTGCATCGCACAGCCGCCCACTGGATGGCGGGGTGCCAGGCTGTGTCCGGAGAAGAGGTGTTGCAGATGTTTCTTTTGGAACATTGTTTTGATAAATTGCCAGCAGGGGTCAGAGAGTGGGTAAGGGACCGTAAAGACTCCACTCTGCACGAAGCAGCTCGCCTGGCAGATGAGTATACTGACGCCCGCAAACTGGACAGTCTCATCAGCAAGGCTCCCGCCAGAGTGGAATACAGGCCAACAGCACCAATAGCAGCCAACCTATACCAGCCTCCCATGAATCGCCCATCGGCACCGCCTCCATCTGCCCCGTACCAACAGCCACCTCGGTTCAACTCACAGGAGTATGCCCAACCCATTCGGTGCTACCTGTGCAAGCAACTAGGGCACAAGCGACCCGAGTGCCCGATGAACAGCGCCAACCAGAACCAGTCCTGGAGGAGACCAGCCGGCGGCAATCCACGACCCCCCATCCCAGCCGCTCACTGTGTAGAGGAAGAGGAGTGCTGGGGCATCCTACATGAGGCAGACCCCGTTCAGGCTGCCCACCGGGATAACAGGCAGCACCACCGACAATGTGTAAAAGTCAATGGGAAGGAGGTCAGTGGTCTACGGGATACCGGGGCAACCATGACTTTGCTCCAGAAACACCTGGTATCCGAAGCCCAACATACAGGGGACACGGTCGCCGTACGAGTAGCTGGAGGTGCCGTGTTCCGTCTGCCCGTTGCCCGGGTACATTTGGATTGGGGAATGGGCGCTAGACATGTGAATGTGGGGGTCATGAAGGACTTACCAGCGGATGTCCTCCTTGGCAATGACTTGGCGCCCCTTGTTTCCGCCTACGCTCCCATGGGTCCTGCTGAAGTGGACGCTGTCACGACCCGTGCCCAGACCCGTGCCGCCGAGACCGGCCCACCTGCTGTTGAGACCCAGGTAAGACTCTCTACCCCGACTTGTACCTTAGACCAGGCCCCTTTAGGCTGGGATACCCCAGAGACATACGGGAAGGAAACCAGGGAAGACCCGACGCTAGCAAAGTACAGGGCCAGGGCCGATTCTGGGGGAGAAGGAGTAGATGGGGAGCACTACGAGTGGGTGGGGGATAGACTCTACAGGATCCCGAAACCGCCCCAGAAGCCGAATACCCCTCCGCAGAATCGACAGCTAGTGGTGCCCGTAAAATACCGGCAGGAGATTCTGCGGATTGGGCATGATGTGCCATTAGCCGGCCATCTAGGTTCCCGCCGCACAGCTCATAGGATCACGCAAAATTTCTTCTGGCCCAATTTTAACCGAGATGTGCGGGTCTATTGTAGCACGTGTGACACCTGTCAACGGGTAGGTAAGCGGGGGGATCACCCAAAAGCTAGGCTTCAGTCGATGCCTATCATTGGAGAACCCTTTTCCCGCATAGCCGTTGACATTGTGGGTCCACTGGCCAGGGCTAGTCCATCAGGTAAGAAGTATATTCTCACCGTGGTGGACTATGCCACACGTTATCCAGAGGCAGTAGCGCTGTCTAATATAGAGGCAGAGACGGTTGCTGATGCCCTGGTTAAAATTTTCACTAGGGTCGGGTTCCCTCAGGAGATTCTCTCCGATCAGGGAACTCAGTTCACCGCTGTGCTTACCCAGCAGCTGTGGAAGGTGTGCGGTATTAAACCTCTGCTTAGCTCACCTTATCACCCACAGACTAACGGTCTCTGCGAGCGATTTAATGGCACCCTCAAACAGATGTTGAGGACCTTTACTGACACTTGCAGAGACTGGGAGCGATTCCTGCCTCATCTGCTATTTGCATACAGAGAGGTGCCTCAGGAATCTACTGGGTTCTCCCCCTTTGAGTTACTCTATGGGAGAAGGGTCCGTGGACCCCTAGATCTCATTAGAGGACACTGGGAGGGGGAGACAGAGCAAGAAGGGACCCCCATAGTACCATATGTCCTGGAACTCCGGGACCGCATGGAGAAACTGTCCCTGATGGTAAGGGAGAATCTCCAGGCGGCCCAGGGGAGACAGAAACGGTGGTACGATCGGGGTGCCCGACAGCGGATCTTCCAGGTTGGGCAGAAGGTTCTGGTACTCAAGCCTGTGAAGACGAACAAGATGCAAGCATCTTGGCAGGGCCCGTATAAAGTGTTAGCTCAGGTATGCGATACTACCTACCTTATAGCCAGCTGTTCAGATGAAAGGATTCAGCGATCCTTCCATGTGAACATGCTGAAGGAGTATCAGGAACGACCGGAGGATGTTGCGGCAGTATGTGCCCCAGCTACTGACGACCCCGAGAACTTACCGTTACCTGACTTGCTAGAGAGGGACCCCCAGACAGACCTTACTAGTCTTGTACAGCTAGGGGACCGACTAAACCCGGCGGAGAAGGTACAGGCAAGACAATTACTGTGGGAGAAGCAGGCCACGTTCTCCCAAGAACCCGGGTACACTACCCTAGCTGTACACAAGGTCGAGACACCCGGACAGAACCCCCTACGGCAACCCCCATACCGCATCCCTGAAGCAGTCCGAGAAGGAATGCGGAAGGAGATACAGGAAATGACCAGGCTGGGGGTTATCGAACATTCGGACAGTCCTTGGGCCTCGCCTGTAGTTCTGGTGCCTAAGAAAGATGGGACCACCCGGTTCTGTGTGGACTACAGGCGGCTCAATGAGCGGACCACCACTGACGCCTACCCGATGCCCCGGGTAGACGAGTTATTAGACCATATTGCCAGGGGGCGCTATCTGACCACCATAGACCTGTGCAAAGGTTATTGGCAGATCCCCTTGGCCGAGGATGCTATCCCCAAGTCGGCATTCGTCACCCCATTTGGCCTATACCAGTTTAAGGTTATGCCATTTGGGATGAAGAATGCTCCGGCTACTTTCCAGCGTATGGTGGATAGGCTCCTCGATGGCTTCCAGGACTTTGCATGTGCATACCTGGATGACATTGCGGTCTACAGTGAGTCCTGGGAAGACCATTTAGTACACGTGGGGGTGGTGCTGGACAAGATTCGGGCCGCAGGCCTGACCTTGAAGCCAGACAAGTGCCATCTAGGCATGGCAGAAGTACAGTACTTGGGTCACAGAGTAGGCTGTGGGAGCCAGAGACCGGAGCCAGCCAAGGTAGAGGCTGTAGCTAACTGGCCCACACCTATCACCAAGACCCAAGTGCTAGCTTTCCTGGGGACGGCAGGGTATTACCGACGTTTTGTCCCCGACTACAGTACGGTTGCCAAGCCCTTGACTGACCTGACTAAGAAGAATTTGCCTAAGCAGGTCCTGTGGTCTCCAGCTTGTGAAGCCGCGTTTCAGGCACTGAAGCAAGCTCTTGTTAATGCCCCTGTCCTGGCTGCCCCAGTCCCTAACAAACGTTTTCTTGTACATACAGATGCTTCCATGTATGGACTGGGGGCTGTGCTAAGCCAGGTCGGGGAAGATGGAGGAGAGCACCCTGTCGCATACTTGAGCAGAAAGTTACTACCCCGGGAAGTAAGTTATGCGGCAGTGGAGAAAGAGTGTTTAGCCCTGGTCTGGGCACTGAAGAAACTGAGCCCTTATCTGTATGGACAAGAATTTTCCCTTATTACGGACCATAACCCCCTCGTCTGGCTTAACCGGGTCTCAGGAGACAATGGCAGACTGCTGAGGTGGAGTTTGGCACTACAGCCATATAACTTCACCATCAGCTACCGACCCGGTAAGCAGAATGGGAATGCAGATGGGTTATCTCGGCAAACAGACGTCCCTACTCCTCCTCAGTCCGGTCATCCCCAAGTTGACCCGCCAAAGGGTCAAGCCGGGTCTGCCGGAGTGTTCCACAAGGGGGGAGCCGTGTGACAGACCCATCTGTCTGGATTATAACTGCGTTGTTCGTCTGTTTTGCCGTTTTCATGAATTTCCCCGTTCGTATGCTTTGTTTAAGAGAATGTCGGTTTTGTCGAACGGAACTACCGAACGGACGGCCACCCAGAAGAGAAGTGTGCTGCTGGTTAACCTATTGATCCCAATTAGAACGTTGCGGTTAACCACAGACACTTCTTAATTAAAACCGAATGCCGGGTGGTCGTCGTTCGTATGTCGACCACGAGGCGGCGGCCATTTTGTCCATGCGAACGACCAGCGGTGTTCAACGATTATTTCATGGATCGGAAAACGGACACTTTTTCAGCCGAACACCGCTGAAGCCGTCGACCTCCCCTTCTCAATCGACAAAAGCATGCGAACGACAGCCGTTCGGGAGATTCAACCACACGAATGGACTTAACCCAGATAGCCGTCCCATGGAGTCAATCGCATACCGAAGGACTGGAAGAGACTTTGACTCCATGGCGATTGAACTGTGCGAATGGGATCTGAGCGCTATTCTCCAATAATGTGCCCTCAGATCCAGGCTATCTGGGGATATGCAAGACTGATGTAAAATGTTCAGCAGTTATTAAGTTATGGATTTTTGTGTGTTTTTGTAACTTGTATCTAAAATGGCGATTGCCTCTGCTCGGGGAGATAATTGAATTACTTCCCAATTATCCCCCGAGCAGAGGGGAGGGAACTGTACTGCATGCTGGGAATATTGTGGGGATGTATGTCCAGAATGTCCCCATGTCCCTCTGTGATTTCAGTCTCCCATTTGGTCCCCTAGGGGAGTGTCCACCAAGTGGGAGACCTGCATAAATACCGGGCAGGTAGCCCACAGTAAACCAGTTCGTGTTTTACCCTCAAAGCGGAGCTTGGTCTCGTTATTGGGGGGATTTGGATACCAGCGGCGAGAGACTGCTTACTTGGATTATTTGCCGCTTGGGAGATATTGTCGTTCGGTTATTAATTGCCGTTCGTGGATTTGCGGCTTGCGAAGGGAATCAGCCGTACAGGTACCGTTCGGGAGTTTGGAGTGTTCCCTGGCTGGCGGTTCGCCTGGTTTTATTATACCCGCTACCCGACCACATTATTGCGAACGGGGAATACTCGCTAAACGGCGGTTTGTACATTTCGTTCCTGGAGGTACCGTAACACAGCTGAGTTTGGTGAATGAACTGTACAACAAAAGGTAGAAATCCTGATTAACGGAGTCATTTCTTCACAGTATCAATATCCCGGATCCCTACAACATGAGTCGAGGCTGAAAGTTGAGGGTCAAAACGAACTGGCTTTACATAGCATGGCAATTTATGTGATTCCTCAGGTCCAAGGACAGCCCACTGTGGACCTGATGGAATACAGGTACAGTACAAACAGGTAACCAATCACAGTACACTGTATAATTCGAATTAGTACCCGCCCCAGCTTGGAGATAATGAGGCCAACGGTTTTACAATCTAATTATCTCCAAGCGCACAAAAGACCATGTTTTATTATGTCCCAGAAAACTACATGAAAATCCATAACTTGCACATTATTACAGGAAAACCACTCATTCTACCAATCATCTGAAGGCTCGCGTTCGTGTATATAAAACAGGCGAATGGCGCTCTAATCCCACGAACAGAATGGACTGTTTCTGCCGTATAAAGTCCGTTCGGCATTTTGAGATTGTTAGTCTTTGTTGGCGGCCATGTTTTCTGCTGGGTTAGCGGGCAGCGGGACTTCGTGTCTAACTCGTGGAACTAAACTCGGCATCAGTTCATGCGAAGTCCCGCTGTCTGTCTGGTAGTGGGGCTCGTTCGGTAAGGGAATCAGGACCACCTGGTAACAGGGTACTTGACCTGCGGTTAACCGCAGAAACCACAAGGTAATGACCGCCACGCGGCCCGCTGTAGGGGGTCGTTGTTCGGTTAGTAGTTCGGTGGATTCCGTTCGGTATTTGGATGCGAACGTCGATGCCCCCAGGCCTCTCAATTACGTTGAGGTTAACCGCAAACCGCAGCTGCCTGGGTGGTTAATGGCTGCCACACGCTGCTGGCTGGGTGGTCGAGCGTTCGGCAGTTTGTGGGGTGGCGGGGTTAAGTGGCGGCACACGCCAATTCTTGGGGGTCTGCTGTTCGTACCACGAATGGGTCTTTTATAATGGTTCGGGTAATCCATTCATGCGTCTTTTCGTTTTAAACTTATGCAGGGACAAACAGTATCCATCGGTTAGCAAACAGTAACATAGTTAGTTTCAGTCTTTTGTAACATCTTCTGCTGCTGCGTCTTGCTCCACATCAACGGATAGGGGACGTAACAGGGATTAAACTGATAAGAATAGTACTACTTAACACACCACTCCTATCTGGTGGCACATTAGATTGCACGCGCAGTGCCCCAAATTTGAAGTAGGAGGACCGACCAAGCATCTTTTTCCATCTCCCTGTTCCTAAAATCGATGCCATATACACGTCCCCTGATAGGGGACGTAACAGGGATTAAACTGATAAGAATAATACTACTTAACACACCTTATAATAACGCAGAGAGAGGCAATGCAGAGAGAGGAGTCTGAAGAAGAGGAGTCAGAGGAGGAAGGTGGCTTTGAGGAGGTGGAAGACCAAACACAGCAGGCGTCCCAGGGGGCTTGTTGTCACCTTTCGGGGACCCTTGGTGTTGTACGTGGCTGGGTGGAGGAAGAGACCTTCAATGACATCAGTGAGGACAAGGAACGGGACATGGCTAGCTTGGTATCCAACCTTGTGCAAATGGGGAGTTTGCGGTTGTGCAAATGGACTGTTTGCGGTTGTTTGCGGTGCGTTAAACGGGGAGTTTGGTCTGTCACTGTGAAGCGGGCGTAACCCTTACACTACCTGATCGATACAACATCATACAGTAGGTCCCCCCCTCATTATTTTTATGGCCCCCACCCACCGCTCACGGGTGGGGGCGGGCGGGAGGACAGTAGGTCCCCCCCCATTGAGATTTATGGCCCCCACCCACCGTGCAGGGGTGGGGGCCGGGGGGGAGGACAGTATCCTTATTTACTGAATATTCCCCTGTATAACAATGTTTGGCATTTAGTGAATATTCCCTATTCTGCTCTGTGTCAGTGTGTATCAGGGATCCTTAGGATAGGTGTCAATCCATATCTGCCAAGTGACCCTATGTAGGGGGAACATTCCCTATTCTGCTCTGTGTCAGTGTGTATCAGGGATCCTTAGGATAGGTGTCAATCCATATCTGCCAAGTGACCCTATGTAGGGGGAACATTCCCTATTCTGCTCTGGGTCAGTGTGTATCATGGTCTCTGAGGACAGGTGTCAATCCATATCTGCCAAGTGACCCTATGTAGGGAACAGTCTCTATTCTGCTCTGTGTCAGTGTGTATCATGGGCTCTGAGGACAGGTGTCAATCCATATCTGCCAAGTGACCCTATGTAGGAGGAACAGTCTCTATTCTGCTCTGTGTCAGTGTGTATCATGGGCTCTGAGGACAGGTGTCAATCCATATCTGCCAAGTGACCCTATGTAGGGGGAACAGTCTCTATTCTGCTCTGTGTCAGTGTGTATCATGGTCTCTGAGGACAGATGTCAATCCATATCTGCCAAGTGACCCTATGTTTGAGAACAGTCTCTATTCTGCTCTGTGTCAGTGTGTATCATGGTCTCTGAGGACAGGTGTCAATCCATACCTGCCAAGTGACCCTATGTAGGGGGAACAGTCCCTATTCTGCTCTGTGTCAATATGTCATATGTCAGGTATCAATCCGTATCCATTGTGATTTAGGAATGTTAGGTGATTTCTGCCCTTTATGGATTAAGACCAGACTCCGCATCAACTGTGTAATTTTCCATGGGAGTTTTGCCATGGATCCCCCTCCGGCATGCCACCGTCCAGGTGTTAGTTCCATTGAAACAACTTTTCCATCACTATTGTGACCAGAAAGAGTCCCTGTGTGTTTTAAAATTCGCCTGCCCACTGAAGTCTATGGCGGTTCGCCGGTTCGCGAACATTTGCGGAAGTTCGCGACATCACTAGTTCTCACAGCTGAAACAAGGATGTCCACACATGCAATATATGAATAGTCTTAAGTGGCTAGTTTTGCCACACAAGAAATAAACCTTAACCTAAATACATAAAGAATCCATGGAGAATGCAAATAATCAACATATAATCAATGGAAATAGGAGGAGACTTTATAACTGCCCCTAGTGGTAAAGCTGTGAAAGCTTACCAAAAGCAAACATCTGACGAAGGTGCATCTCCTGAGGCACCGAAACGCGCGTCGGGCGTTTTTCTCATATTATATGAGCACTGGGCACTGGTGTTTAGAGCACCATGATTTGCACTAGATTTATGGGATTTTTTTGATTTTTGATTTTTTTTTGATTTTGAACTTTACTTATCTAATTTCTGCCTTTATGCCTATCTAGTTAGTTTACCAGGGAGAGAGGCTTTTTAATTGAACATTGTCAGTATTCTAGATACTGACCTTCTAATTATATACTAAACTCCATCTCTCTCTGTGTTCTACTATGATCTATTTCCTGTTTATAATTTACTTTATTTTATTTTATGATTATTATTTATTGATGGATTGGGTCTGTGCTTAAATTCATATTTGTACTCTGCTGTAGACAGAGGGGATTTTATCCCATATATAAGCGCAGTACCCATCCCGCTGATAAAATACAGCAATAGGTAGACACTACCCAGAGACACAAAAACAAAGAAACAAAGAAAAGGCTGCGCCAAAAGGGGTGAATAAAACAAGTAAATTAGGTACAAATAAAATAGTCTATAAAAGAGCACAAGGGGCGAAAGGCTTTTATAAATGCAAACGCTGTACCGTATGTAAAAACACTGACTTAACTAAATCTAAAACTACTAGCTTTAAATCTAACCAAACTAATAAAAGTTATACTATAAGAGACTTCATCGGTTGTAATACTACCAATGTTATCTACCTATTGGCGTGCCCTTGTGGCCTCCAATATGTAGGTATGACCACCAGGTGCCTTAAGATAAGACTATTTAAGAAATGGGTACCTAAACCACTCTGTATCTAAGCACTTTATTAACCACAACCAAGATCCTAAATTTCTCAAATGTTTAGGAATTCAGAAATGCCAAATACCTTGGAGAGGTGGTAACATAAAAAATATTCTTGGTAGATCAGAGATGGAATGGGTATTTAACTTACAAACCCTAACACCCCAAGGTCTTAATGTAGATTTTGATTTATTTAATTTCTTATAATTTTTTATTTGAAATAATTTTTTCTTTGGATTTTACTTATTAATCTATTTTTTACTATTGATATTATCTATATAGATTCATTATTTTATGCCTCTTTTTTTATGTGATTTTCACTTATCCACTTTTGTCATCATCATTCATTTTGTGGCTGTATATATATAAAATGTGTAATTTTTTTTATCTACTATCTTAGCCTTATATTTTATATATTTTTATATCTTCTTATAGTTTTATATTTTAATTGCATGTTTACATTATTTATTTCTCATTCATATTACATTTTCTTGCCATATAGCCTAATAACTACATTTCCCATTTCTCCCTGCGGCCTTAGTCACGTGACCCGCGGGTACTGTTGTTATATGACGCAGCGGGTCACGTGACAGAGCCTGAACCCGCCCTGCTGTTCTTGCGTCCGTGCGTGCCGTTTCCTCCAGCTCTGGCCGTACGGACTGTGTGTGTATATTGGCCAATGACGTGCGGTCACGTGGACCGGCACTACAGATCCCAGAGTGCATTGCGGGTCACGTGACACGCACGAACACTACAGTTTTAATCTTACATTTACTCCACATTAAATAATGCTTGTTTTTACATTATTTTTATATAAAAACTATCTTATGCCCCAATATATTTATACTGTATATTACCTTTTATCTTTTGTATGTATATTCCCTATTTATATTTTGTACTACTCTGATTGGTGATCGTTTTTGGCGCCAATTTTGAATGTATGTATAAGCTATATATACTCCTTATGTGCCAGGTACTAACACTATTCCAATTTGATAAAGCCTCCACGGCGAAACGCGTTATTGGTTTTAATATATTGTATTAATAAATTATTTCACATATATTACCTTTTTATATTATTTTTATTCTTATTTATTGTTCCTGGCATATCCTAAGGTGGGGATCATACCACCCACGCGAATAATAGAGTGCAGAAAGACCTGCACTCTACTTGTGAGTATATTTTATTTATTTTAAATCTTTCTGCTAACTACCTCACCAGAGAGCACTATTGGCTGTTTTTATTTCTTTTCCTGAGAATTGGACTGCAGCACTCTCCAGGAGGACAAGCACCCCATAAGCGGAGGGTTATCCGCCGTATGCCCATCATACCAGAGCTGGTCCTAGCTCATGGAAATGTGACGACTACTACCAAAGAAGACACCATATCAGTTGAGACATCATCCATTATTGGGACTCTTTTATAGACTATTTTATTTGTACCTAATTTACTTGTTTTATTCACCCCTTTTGGCGCAGCCTTTTCTTTGTTTTTGTGTATATTCTTACTGTAGAGGGTTAGAGGGTGACCCCCTATAAGGCTGCTGCCTCTTATTTATTTTATTCAATTTATTATTAGCGCTAACCTTTTTTATCTTTTTTCCACTACCCAGAGACAGCCTTGTATTAGGGTATTATGATTGAGATTTAGCATTTTTTCAAAATAAAGCTGTAATTTAGTTTTGGGTGTATATAACCATCAAAGAATGTTGTATGATATCCCTACCTGATTTATTGCTCTGGTTGGCATATTAGCATTAGTACCACTTGTATATATATAGTTTTGTCTACTTACCATCTACTATATTTGGTCCCCATTATATTTTATTATATATGTTTTAAGCCAGTTTATTACAACTACTACATAGCTAAACATATTGATTTAGCCAGTTTATCACAACTACTACATAGTTACATATATTTCCAGGTGATGCAGCTGCTCTCAAGGCGGTCTATGCACTGAGACTAGCGACATATTTCCCTTCATTTCTTGTATTTACTAAATATTTGGCCTAGTTACTGAGAGTATATCTATCTTGTCATTTGATTATCAAAGGTTTAATCCATATTTCTACTGTATTTGATTTTTACAATTTCACAATAATGTCTGCTGGTCATGCAATGTTTAGTTAACCTTCCCCTCCTAGGTGAAGTTTTTTAAGATACAATGCTGCCACCTAGTGACCATACGTATATTGCATCTGCCACGACTAGCACTATAATTCTCCAATCTATTATGCTTTTTGTTGGTTCATATTATTCACACATCTGTATATTGCAATTGCTGCTTTTTACCATATTTTCATTTTAGAGTTGATAACAGTATTTTTTTTTTATTGATTTCCCATATGTTTTAGAGACTAACATTATAACGTTTACAGTAACATTATAACACTGACAGTAACATTATACTCTATCACTATTATAACGCCAGAACTAACCTTAACAAATATTATAATGCTTCCAGTAATATTATTACGCCAATACCAACATTATGACTCTACCATTAACATTATTATACTGGCACTACCCTTATGACACTGATACTAACGGGCCAGTGAAGATATCTAATTATTTAAACCAACTTGCCAGCATTCTGACGGGGAGTAATTCTCAAATTACTTGATAGTGAAGGGGTTGTTTTTTTATAAAGCCCGTAGCTAATCACAATTGCATTGTTTCTAAAGCCTTTTAAGCTGCACTAACTGGCATATCTTTTAACTGTCCTGATTAAATAATGATTAGTAGGATATATTTTATTTTTTAATTCCCAGGTTTCATTTATTTTCATGTTTAAAGAAGGATTGATCTTTGTTTCCATATAGCTTTATCTTTCATTCCTGACAACCAATCTATCCATTCATCTATCCGTCCATCCATGTATCTAAATAGAGCAATAGCTAAATATATCCAAAAAAAAAAGACAATAAAAGCAAATCTTGGTTTAAATAAAACTCAAATAGCCTTATGTTTTCTTTAAATAATGCTCTTTATTAAAATAATATTGAAAGATTCATAACCCAATTGAATCTGACACGCTAAAATAATATCAGGGGAGGGGCTTAGTCATCTGAATAATAGAACATGTAACATTATCTACATACTGCTGAGTGAAATAGATTGCCCCTGAACCCCTAACCTGAACCTTATTCTATCCCACTAAACCGTATTCTATCCTCCAATCCTCCCGATCCTTATTCTAGCCCCCAACCATCCCAAACGTCAACCCCACTAAACCTTATTCTATCCCCCAATTCTCCCAGAACCATATTCTATCCCCCAACCATCCCAAACTTCAACCCCCCTGTGACAGAACCATCTGTCTGCTGGATTTTTGCCCGTTCGTCTGTTTGTCCCCGTTCGTATGAATGGCTGGGGTCTATAGCCCAGCCATTCGAATGACTCTTTTTCCCGAACAAAACTGCTGAACGAACGGCCACCCAAGTGAGGAGTGTGCTGCAGGTTAACGAAGTGATCACCATTATAACGTTGTGGTTAACCGCAGACACTTCTCAATTAAACCGAACTCAGGGTGGTCGTCGTTCGTATGTCGACCACGAGGCAGCGGCCATTTTAAATCATGCGAACGCCCAGCGGTGTTTGGCTCTATTTCTATGGAACTGAAAACGGACACTTTTTCTGCCGAACACCGCTGAAACAAGGGAACGCCTGGCTGCCTCCACGAAAGCATGCGAACACCGGCCGTTCGGGAGATTGAGAACATACGAAAGACTTAACCCAGATAGCCCTCCCATGGAGTCATTCGTATACCGAAAGACTGTAAGAACTTTGACTCCATGGCGATTGAACTATGTGTGTGGGATCTGAGCGCTATTCGCTAATAATATGCACTCAGATCCAGGCTATCTGGGGACATGTAATACGAATGGGAAATGTTCAGTTTTCATGTAGTTATGCATTTTTATGTCTTTTATTATTTTATGTTTAAAATGGCGACTGTCCTTGTCCTGGAGTTAATTGAGTTACTTGGTAATTAACTCCAGGACAGAGGGGAGGGAATCAGAATGCACTGTGGGTAAGAGATGTGACTGTGTGTCAGAAATGTCCTTCTATCTGTCTGTAATTTAAGTCTTCCATCTGGTCCCCTAGGGGAGTGTCCACCAGGTGGGAGACCTGCATAAATACGGGCAGGTAGCCCACAGTAAAACCAGATCTTATTTGACCCTCAATGTGGAGCTTCTATATCTCGTTATTGGGGGGATTTCTTCTTCATGGTTAGAGACTGCTGGATGGAACGAAAGCCGCTTTGGGGATATTAGTGTTCGACGGTTCCTAGCAGTTCGTATATTGCCGTTCGGGAGTTTGGAGCCGTTCGTGGATTTCGATCGGGAGATTGTCGCTTCCCCTGCATTTCGTTCGTGGATTATAGAGTAAGAGAACAGAGACGGTACTGCAGCCGGGGAAGGTTTACTAAACGGCGGTTTGACTTAAAGACACGGGAGGTGTCTTAACACCCCCCAAACCTTATTCTATCCCCCAACCATCCTGAACTTCAACCCCTCGAACCTTATTCTAACCCCCAACCATCCTGAACTTCAACCCCCCCAAACCTTATTCTATCCCCCCACCATCCTGAACTTCAACCCCCCAAACCTTATTCTATCCCCCCACCATCCCGAACTTCAACCCCCCAAACCTTATTCTACCCACCAAACCCCCGAACCTTAATCTATCCCCCAACCCCATGAACCCTATTCTATCCCCCAACCTCCCTGAACCTTATTCTATCCCCAATTCTCCCAGAACCATATTCTATCCCCCAACCATCCCGAACTTCAACCCCCCAAACCTTATTCTACCCACCAAACCCCCGAACCTTAATCTATCGCCCAACCCCATGAACCCTATTCTATCCCCCAACCTCCCTGAACCTTATTCTATCCCCAACCCCCCTAAAACTTATTCTATCCCTAAAAACTTAATCTATCCTGCAACCACCCTGAACCTTAATCTATCCCCTAATCCTCCCGAACCTTATTCTATCCCCCCAGCCACCGTGAACGTCAACCCCCCAAACCTTATTCTATCCCCCAACCATCCCGAACTTCAACCCCTTGAACCTTATTCTATCCCCAACCATCCCGAACTTCAACCCCCAAACCTTATTCTATCCCCCAACCATCCTGAACTTCAACCCCCCTCGAACCTTATTCTACCCACCAAACTCCCAGAATCTTATTCTATCCCCCAACCCTCCTGAATCTTATTCTATCCCTCCAACCATCCTGAATCTTATTCTATTCCCCAAACCTTAATCTATCCTGCAACCACCCTGAACTATCTATCTATCTATCTATCCCCTAATCCTCCCGAACCTTATTCTATCCCACAACCCACCCTGAACCTTATTCTATCCCCCCAACCATCCTGAACTTCAACCCCAAACCTTATTCTATCAACCAAACCCCCAAACCTTATTCTAACCCCCAACCATCTGAACTTCAACCCCCAAACCTTGACTATCCTTCATCGAACTTCAACCCCGAACCTTCTTAATCTATCCCGACCCCTGAGACCTTGTTCATCCCCTAGCGCTAAGAGCTTATTCTATCCCAAACCTTAATCTATCCTGCACCCACCCTGAACCTTAATCTATCCCTAATCCTCCTGAACCTTATTCTATCCACAACCCACCCTGAACTTCAACCCCCAACCTTATTCTACCCACCAAACCCCGAACCTTAATCCATCCCCAACCCCCTGAACCTTAGTCTTTCCATCAACCCCCCTGAAACTTATTCTATCCCCCAACGCCCCTGAACCATATTCTATCCCCCAACCCCCTGAAACGTATTCTATCCCCCAAACCTTAATCTATCCTGCAACCACCCTGAACCTAATCCTGCCGAACCTTATTCTATCTCACAACCCACACTGAACCTTATTCTATCCCCCAATAAGTTTTTTGTCCCATAATAATTTCTGTATTTTTTTAAATGGATTTGATTGCACAGGATAATAGCATTACCACATATTCACTGGGCATTCGTGACATCTCCAACCATTGGGTCTGCCACTAATCACACCATTATATATGTCAGCCAATTAACAAATAAAAATTATCTGATTCTATGAAATAATCACAACATATTGATATCAAGGATAAATAGTGGGATTTACAATGCTTTATTCTATTGCCATTTCAATTTTCCGTCGATTAGAAGATTTACTCTGCTTCATATTGTATCGCTGGCATTGGTAGTAATGGTAAATAATTTAACTATAGTCAGGTAGTCCACAAATGTCCCACAGAGTTACTTTGTAAACCCACATGGCAGTTCAGAGCTGGGCGAACTAGGAGGTAGAGGTGAACACAATGGGAGCAAATTAGCTTCTTTGAACAACCTGAAAAAAGAGAGAAATGTGATTATTATCTAAAATAGAATATACTAACAATTACAGCCCTGTAATAACATTTACTGATAATCATAGACCTATAATAACATATACCGACAATTACAGCCCTATAATAACATTTACTGATAATTACAGACCTATAATAACATATACCGACAATTACTGGCCTATAATAAGATATACCAACAATTACAGCCCTATAATAACCTATACCAACAGTTACCGACCTATAATAACATAAACCGACAATTACGGCCCTATAATAACATTTACTGATAATCATAGACCTATAATAACATATGTAACGGATCACCTGGCACCCCAACTGGGTACCTCCGTTGAAGGATGCTCCTAGCGCTTCCTGAGGACTCCAAGCACTCTGGCAGACACCACAATCACCGAACCGTAGGAGCATGTGAATGCTCTCAAGCATATGAATGCTGTAGACAGTTGAATAGGAACCATACGAATAGGTTTACTCTCCTAGCAGTCAAACTGGAACAGCATACAATAAATCCTTCCCCCAATAATGAGACGACACTTCACTTTGAGGGTTAAAACAGGAACTCCCTGGACTGGCACATATAGCCTCTTTTATTCCCAATCCACAAACATAGTACAGCCCACAGGGCGTTACAAAACAGCCAATCAATCCATACAATATACCCAGACACTCCCACACAAAATCCTCCCCTCTGGCTGTGATATGATTACTGAACACAATGGGTAATCTAATTATCACAGCCAGAGAAATACAGTTTCATAAAACACATCACAGGGACCCCAAAACATGCAATAACCCCATATATCCTTGGAACTGGGGGATCTGGGTGAACCACATATCCAAAATTCACCCAGATCCTTTCAGTACTTTGGAAAATACAGTTTAATGCAGATTCTGCAGAACAAATACAGGCTAAATAAAAACAATCACTGTATAATGTGTCCCCTGCTGTATAGTCCAAAACCACCGCACGATGTCTCTGTGCAACACATACTGGCGAGATGGCACCGTGTTGAAAAGTCCACACAGTGTCTGTGAGTTAAAATGGCCGCCATCCATTGTTCTCACCATGTGCTTCTGATACAGGAAATGGTGGCCACCCAGTAACTCCACAGTATGTCCCCAGATGGTTCTTAAAGAGGGCTAGCAGCAGCACAACACAAATCCATTATGCCCAAATCATGTCTTTAAAGGGCAATACATCCCAGGGGCCATAGTCACATGGTAGGAGGCTGGCAACCAGGCTTCTCCAGTGCATAGTGGCGAGGTTGGTTCCGCCACACTTCTCCCCTTTACCAATCAGAATAACAGGGTATCTGACCTCCTGCCAGTCAGTGCCCTTGTTAGTCCAGCAGCCCACCCACAAAACACAATCAGTAATACAGCCCACCCACAATAACTGGCTACTACACCTGAGTAGAGGAGAACTTTGTCCGTGTCCAGGTGCCTCACCATGGCTGTGTGGGTGACTGGTAAGCGTACTGGGTGGGTTGCTGAGTGGGCAGAGACCAGCGGTACTCTGTCCTGGTGCCAGCACTACCACGGGAGTAGTCTGGTTGGAGCCTGGTTGTTGCTGGAGGGGGAGACAGACTAAACAGTCCTGCTGCTGGGGGACAGGACCGACTGTCCCTACCCCCGGTGGTGCATGTGCAGAGACCACTGTCCCATCTGCACTGTTGTGGAGATTACTGTCTCCCCTTGGTGGGCTAAGCTGCCGCTGGGGAGAGGGGGTAACAAGCTCCTCTCCCATACATACTTTCAGCCGCTGGGGAGAGGGGATAACAAGCTCCTTTCCCTGACACTCTCTGCTGTTGAAGGGGTCTCGACTGTCTCCTTTCGTGTTTGATACTGTTGCTGGGGAGGTGATAACTGGTTCCTCTCCCTGGAACACTCTCTGCTGTTGGAGGGGGGGACCAACTGTCTCCCCTTTTAATATATTGTCCTGCTGCTGGGGAGCGAGACCGACTGTCTCCGCTTCCTGGGGTACACACTGCCGCTGGGGAGGAAGGACGGCACCTTCAGCTCCCTGGGATACACACTGCCGCTGGGGAGGAAGGACAGCACCTTCTGCTCCCTGGGGGACACACTGCCGCTGGGGAGGAAGGACGACACCTTCAGCTCCCTGGGATACACACTGCCGCTGGGGAGGAAGGACGGCACCTTCAGCTCCCTGGGACACACACTGCCGCTGGGGAGGAAGGACAACACCTTCTGCTCCCTGGGGTACACACTGCCGCTGGGGAGGAAGGGCGACACCTTTGGCTCCCTGGGACTCACACTGCCGCTGGGGAGGAAGGACAACACCTTCTGCTCCCTGGGGTACACACTGCCGCTGGGGAGGAAGGATGACACCTTTGGCTCCCTGGGATACACTGCCATGGGGAGGACACTTCAGCTCCCTGGGATACACACTGCAGCTGGGGGGAGGAAGGGGCGGCACCTTCTGCTCCCTGGGGAATTTTTACACACTGCTCATAGCATGGGGGAGGAAGGGGCGACACCTTCAGCTCCTTGGGATACACACTGCAGCTGGGGAGGAGGACACCAAACAACAGGACGTTGCAGCTGGGGAGGAAGGACGACACCTTCAGCTCCCTGGGACACACACTGCCACTGGGGAGGAAGGACAAACACCTTCTGCTCCCTGGGGTACACACTGCCGCTGGGAGGAAGGGCGACACCTTTGGCTCCCTGCCGCTGGGAGGAAGGACGGCACCTTCCAGCTCCCACGGGTACACACTGCCCCTGGGGAGGAAGGGCTGACACCTTCAGCTCCTGGGATACACACTGCCGCTGGGAGGAAGGACGACACCTTCAGCTCCCTGTGATACACACTGCCGCTGGGGAGGAAGGACGGCACCTTCAGCTCCCTGGGACACACACTGCCGCTGGGGAGAAATGACGACACCTTCAGCTCCCTGGGATACACACTGCCGCTGGGGAGGAAGGACGGCACCTTCAGCTCCCTGGGACACACACTGCCGCTGGGGAGGAAGGACGACACCTTCGGCTCCCTGGGACACACACTGCCGCTGGGGAGGAAGCACAACACCTTCTGCTCCCTGGGGTACACACTGCCGCTGGGGAGGAAGGACAACACCATTGGCTCCCTGGGACTCACACTGCTGCTGGGGAGGAAGGACGACACCTTTGGCTCCCTGGGACTCCTTTTTGGCCAAATCTACTAGAGATTGCAGGTATTCTCCTACTAGTTTCCTGGCGAGCTGCACGGCTCTCTCTGGGGGGTTGGGTCCAAAGGTAGACAGCACCTCATTAACCTCTCTGTCAAACTTCTCCTGAGTGTAGTCATACGCCATGCTTGCTCTGCTGAAGTTAGTTCTTTTGTAGATAGGGTCGCTGTACGGGTACTAGCGTTGCCCTCCATTTGTAAATCCACGAACTGTGTCTCCGAGCTGCTTTACCTCGCATTAGGACGCCATCCCACCGCTTGCCACCAATGTAACGGATCACCTGGCACCCCGACTGGGTACCTCCGTTGAAGGATGCTCCTAGCGCTTCCTGAGGACTCCAAGCACTCTGGCAGACACCACAATCACCGAACTGTAGGAGCATGTGAATGCTCTCAAGCATATGAATGCTGTAGACAGTTGAATAGGAACCATACGAATAGGTTTACTCTCCTAGCAGTCAAACTGGAACAGCATACAATAAATCCTTCCCCCAATAATGAGACGACACTTCACTTTGAGGGTTAAAACAGGAACTCCCTGGACTGGCAGATACAGCCTCTTTTATTCCAAATCCACAAACATAGTACAGCCCACAGGGCATTACAAAACAGCCAATCAATCCATACAATATACCCAGACACTCCCACACAAAATCCTCCCCTCTGGCTGTGATATGATTACTGAACACAATGGGTAATCTAATTATCACAGCCAGAGAAATACAGTTTCATAAAACACATCACAGGGACCCCAAAACATGCAATAACCCCATAAAAAGTATATCCTTGGAACTGGGGGATCTGGGTGAACCACATATCCAAAATTCACCCAGATCCATTCAGTACTTTGGAGAATACAGTTTAATGCAGATTCTGCAGAACATATACAGGCTAAATAAAAAACAATCACTGTATAATGTGTCCCCTGCTGTATAGTCCAAAACCACCGCACGATGTCTCTGTGCAACACATACTGGCGAGATGGCACCGTGTTGAAAAGTCCACACAGTGTCTGTGAGTTAAAATGGCCGCCATCCATTGTTCTCACCATGTGCTTCTGATACAGGAAATGGTGGCCACCCAGTAACTCCACAGTATGTCCCCAGATGGTTCTTAAAAGGGCTAGCAGCAGCACAACACAAATCCATTATGCCCAAATCATGTCTTTAAAGGGCAATACATCCCAGGGGCCATAGTCACATGGTAGGAGGCTGGCAACCAGGCTTCTCCAGTGCATAGTGGCGAGGTTGGTTCCGCCACAACATATACCGATAATTACTGGCCTATAATAACATATACCCACAATTACAGCCCTATAATAAAATTTACTGATAATCATAGACCTATAATAACATAAACCGACAATTACGGCCTATAATAACATTTACTGATAATCATAGACCTATAATAACATATACCCACAATTACAGCCCTATAATAACATTTACTGATAATCATAGACCTATAATAACATATACCCACAATTACAGCCCTATAATAACATTTACTGATAATCATAGACCTATAATAACATAAACCGACAATTACGGCCTATAATAACATATACCAACAGTTACCGACCTATAATAACATAAACCAACAATTACAGCCCTATAATAACCTATACCAACAGTTACCGACCTATAATAACATAAACCGACAATTACGGCCCTATAATAACATTTACTGATAATCATAGACCTATAATAACATATACTGATAATCATAGACCTATAATAACATATACCGATAATCACAGCCCTATAATAACATTTACTGATAATCATAGACCTATAATAACATATACCGACAATTACAGCCCTATAATAACATTTACTGATAATCATAGACCTATAATAACATATCCCGACAATTACAGCCCTATAATAACATTTACTGATAATCATAGACCTATAATAACATATACCGATAATTACTGGCCTATAATAACATATACCCACAATTACAGCCCTATAATAAAATTTACTGATAATCATAGACCTATAATAACATATACCCACAATTACAGCCCTATAATAACATTTACTGATAATCATAGACCTATAATAACATATACCCACAATTACAGCCCTATAATAACATTTACTGATAATCATAGACCTATAATAACATAAACCGACAATTACGGCCTATAATAACATTTACTGATAATTATAGACCTATAATAACATATACCGATAATTACTGGCCTATAATAACATATACCCACAATTACAGCCCTATAATAACATATACTGATAATCATAGACCTATAATAACGTACAGGGCCTGCGCTACCTGTAAGGCGGACTAGGCAGCCGCCTAGGGCGCCCCTTGGGAAGGGGCGCCGCCAGGAGCGCCGGCCCCGCTTATCCTGCAGCCGCCCGAGCGCTCTGTAAAGAGCCTCGGGCGGCTGCAGCTTTTCCCGGGCGGTGCGTCCATGAGGGTGGACCGCACCGCCCGGGCGCAGCATGGGGAGAGGGGCTGACAGGAGGGAAGCGCTCAGCGCTCAGCGCTCAGCGCTCCCTCCTGTCAGCCCCTCTATGTAGGCGGCCGTGCCCTGTGCATAGTCCGGCCGGGTACAGGGAGCAGCTGCTACCTGTACCCGCCGACTATACAGGGCTCGGCCACGCTACAACACAGGTAGGGGAGGGGGGAGAAGAAAGAGGGAGGGAGGGGAGAAGGAAACAGGGAGGGAGGGGGGGAAGAAGGAAACAGGGAGGGAGGGGGGGAGAAGAAAGAGGGAGGGAGGGGGGAGAAGGAAACAGGGAGGGGGGGGGAGAAAGAAACAGGGTGTCAGGGTATTTATATCGGCAGACATCTTGTGCTATGATAGAAATTAAAAGTGTATATTCTGAGTCACTCTGAACAGACCAGACTCCATTTTGTTATTTTCAAGTTAACAAAAAGACACAAGATTTCTTTCTGTAAGACTAGCCACTTTGCCAGAGCTAAGGAATGCATAGTATAAACAAGTGATAAGAAGAATATAATCAATTCTAAACCCAGACAATTGTGACAGAGAAGATTAAATAATAAAATTTAACTGTCTATACATATAAGGTCCCATTGTAAGTTACGGGTCAAAACTCAGATTGCCAGACACACAGTCTGGACAAAACTTAAATAAACCCTTTGATCTGTGAAGGATACGTAAGTTATGGCCACTATCTGGATAGGCCAAAATGACGTCAAAATAGCCACCAGGAAAAGTTAACTCTTTCCTGGATAGGTATGTTTAGTGGGACAAGACTGCCCTCTATAGACCAAATAACTAAATTGCGATCTGGAAGATAACCACACCTCTAGTGCTTCTATTGGGTTATCAACTGATGACGTACAGAGAGTCTGGCCCTTTAAAAGTTAAGACAAAGGGAAGATAGATGGATGCAGGAGAGGCAAAGGAGAGGAGAGAGGAATTGGAAGTTTGGGGATTCCAACTCGGACAACATCTGAGACTAACACTCTACTCCTAAAACTCTAACATTTAGAATTTACTGACTTTCTAACCAACACCTCCATGCAGAGAGACATCCAAATAAGTTCCTGAGACTATCTACCAATCGGATGAAATATCTACTCAACTGGTAATTATACTGGTTTCATTTAATTAATTTAAATTAATTAAAATGTATTAATAGCATTATATATGACTGGATAAAGCACGGTCAGATTTCCATATTAAGAAATCTTAGTTAACCAAAGAATATATAGTTATAAACATTCCATTCTGCAGGTGGAATTAAGAATAATTATATATTAATGTGATATTATCACGTGTTAGCATACCGCTGTTTTTATCCAGGTGTATTGATTTGCTCTAAATTAAGATAAGATATCTTTTAGACAAATTAAAAACAAACTCTGCTCATAAAATATGGTAGATTCTCTTATTGGATGGTTCCAGGAAATGACTAATGAACTGGTTTAAATGTTATTTTGTTTAATAATTACATAAGAATAGATCTTAACTACTTAAGAGATCTAGCCAGCATTGAAAGGGTTATTCTAACTGTCTGCTAAACTTTACGACCTTACGCTGCACTCTGAGGAATTCTGTTCTTCGCTGTGAAAAGTTTCACTTTCAGTCTGTGTTAAAGATAGTCATAAATAAAGTCTTGACAGATAATGCTGTTTTAGCCATTGAAATGTGTATAGCCATTCCTTTGTATTGCATATCATTTTATACTGGATATTCATTGATTATTGTCATGCATGTTACATGTTATTATTAATTAATTGGTTATTATAAATAAATCTATTTTTATAAAACTGTGAATATTATTTATATGAAATACTTTCACTTACGATAAACGTTCTTTGGGATCTGAGAATTGAATTAGTGGGCAATTCTCACTGTTACTATTATTATCCCATAAATATCCCCACAAGGGAGGGAGGGGGAAGAAGGAAACAGGGAGGGAGGGGAAATAAACTGACAGGGAGGGGAGGGGGAAGAAGGAAACAGGGAGGGAGGGGAAATAAACTGACAGGGGAGGGGGGGGAAGAAACCGACAGGAGTGGTGGGGGGGGAAAGAAACCGACAGGAGGGGTAAGAAAGAAACCATTAGAGGGGGGAGAAAGAAACTGACAGGGGAGGGGGGAGAAAGAAACTGACAGGGACGTGGGGGGAGAAAGAAACTGACAGGGACGTGGGGGGAGAAAGAAACTGACAGGGAGGTGGGGGGAGAAAGAAACTGACAGGGGAACTAACAGGGAGGGGGGAGACATTGACAGGGAGGGGAATTGGCGGAGAGAGAGAAATTGACAGGGAGGGGGGAGTGACAGGGGAGGGAGGGGGAATGAGAGTAACAAGGGAGGGGGGAGAAGAGAGTGACAAGGGAGGGGGGAGAGATTGACATCCATCACACACACAATCACACACAATGCACCCCTTACACACAAAGACAATGAACCCCTTGCACACAGAAAAACACACAATGCATTACACACACACACGCAATGCAACCCTTACACACAATGCATCCCTTACACACACACTCAATGCACCCCTTAAACACACTCAAAGCACCCCTTACAGACTCACACACTTCATCCCTTACATCCCTTACACATACAAACACAGATTCACACAATGCATTCCTTACACACACTCAATGCACCCCTTAAACACACTCAAAGCACCCACTTCATCCCTTACATACACAGAAACACACCTTGCAGCCCTTACACATACAAACACAGATTCACACAATGCATTCCTTACACACAAATCAGGACATTCCCTACACACTCCATCCCCTGTGAACAAACTCATTGGTGGAAAATGAAGGTGGACCCTGGGACCCAGACCTTGAGCTGTGTAAAGGGCCCCCAAAAAATGGAGCTGCTTCTCGTTCTCCCAGAACATTGATTTGTGTGACCACAGTTACAAACAGCCTCCAGAGATCCTGTTATACACCAGACCAGTGGAGCCAGACTGCAGCTAGAGCCCATCATCATCCTCATCTGCTTGTAAGTAGGTAATCTAGTATATTATTCGTGGCACTAATCTCTAATTTACCTCACATTAAAGAAACACTATAGTCCCCAGAACCACAGCAGCTTAATGTAGTGGTCCTGGTGTCTATAGCCTGTCCCTGCAGGCCTTTTAATGTAAACACAGCGGCACTGCAGCAGTAGCATTAGTTAACATGGCAGGTCATATGGGTGGGGCATTGTGATGTCAATGGGGCGGCAAACTTTACTTTTGCCTAGGGCGGCAAAAATCCTTG
Organism: Pelobates cultripes; assembly: GCA_933207985.1. Classification (NCBI taxonomy): domain Eukaryota; kingdom Metazoa; phylum Chordata; class Amphibia; order Anura; family Pelobatidae; genus Pelobates; species Pelobates cultripes. The sequence continues at coordinate 1,167,685 of OW240917.1, forward strand.
CACCGGCCCTGATAACATATACCAACAATTACTGGCCTATAATAACATATACTGATAATCATAGACCTATAATAACATATACCAACAGTTACCGACCTATAATAACATAAACCGACAATTACGGCCCTATAATAACATTTACTGATAATTACAGACCTAAAATAACATATACCCAGGACATACTTGAAAACGAGAGAAATCTCAATGTATCTTTCCTGGTAAAATATTTTATAAATAAATAAATATTGAGAATTACAGCCTAATATTAACATATAGCAGGGATCATACATCAATACTAACACTTTGAAGAAGCCTCCTGATAAGGGTGAAATACATTAGTGCATTAATCTTGTTATGTTTTATTGTAGTTGTGACGGAACGCTGGCACTCCGACTGAGTACCTCCGCCAATCAATGCGCCTAGTGCTCGCTGAGGACTCCAAGCACTCCAACCGACTCCATCAGCACTGCAGACCCCATTTCCAGTGATGCAGCTGCACCGGGGTCTCGCCGTCTCCACCCACCCTGGACCCAAGGCCAGGGTCCAGCTTCCAGTGGGTGAACCTCTCTTTCCCCAGAGAGCAGAAACAGGAACAAGCTCTTAGCAGAGCTTAGTGATCATACCCTGGGGAGTATAGTGATTAGCAGGGTAGGGCAGAGGCCAGCGGCACTCTGCTCAGGTGCCAGCTCTTCTGCTGGGATAGCCTGCAGGGTGTCAGGCTCTGGGCAAGGTGCAAGGGTAGGGCAGAGGCCAGCGGAGCTCTGCTCAGGTGCCAGCTCGTCTGCTGGGAAGGGGGCAGTGGGTATTGCAGGTTCATCCACTGCCCCCAGGACCCGGTCGGGTTGTATTCGTGGAGGGGAGGGCTTGCTTACCTCCTCCTCCTGGTATCCCTGCAGGGATAGTTGGGGATCTGGACCACCCGTCCAGCATCCCTGTAGGACTGGCACAGAGACCGCAGTTCCTATCTGCGCCAGTGTGGTTAGGGCTGTTCTCCCCCTCACCTGGTATCTCCTGCTGCGGTGGGAGAGGGAGGCTGGGTGCCCCCACTCCCTAGGACGCTGGTTGCTGTAAGGTGGAGGGATCTACCATCACCTCCTCCGGGTTGTCTCCTCTCCCTGTGAGATGCACTGCCGCTGGGGATCTGGGCCGGATACACAGCATCCCTGCAGGGCCAGTGGAGAGACCTTAGTCCCATTTCCACCTGCCATCTGTGGGTCTTCCCAGGACCATTCTATAAGGTTGCTCACCTCTGGGGCTGGTTGGACAGAAGAGGGTACCATGTCCAGGTAATCTTCTGGGCTGAGGGCCGGTGGTTGGGCTAAGTCGAACAGTTGATAGTACTCCTGTTCTAGCTCCCATTCGATTGTGATCAGGCGTTTGATATCTGGTCCCAGTCCAGTAGTATCAGGGAGCTCCAGTGCAAGCAATCGCCATCCCCTGATGTCCCAATGCAGGGACTCCTTGGTGCTGCCAAAGTCACAGTCCTCTTCCAATGCCTCCCATAACAGACCAGAGCCATCGTAATCACGGCCCTCTGGCCTCTCACTCTCAGCCATCCAGGGGCACCTCTGGACCGAGAACCACCGTAGCGCACGGTAAGCCTCATCCAGCCACAGTTCTTTTCTGATCAACCTCTGCAATTCCAGCACCCACTCGTTCCGGGGCAGATACCCTAGGAAGGGCCTCCTCAGCACCGTTTGTTTCTGACTGCGCTCGGCTTCGCTTGGAAGATTCTCTCCCCCTGGACCTCGTGTCCACTCCAAGGCCTCCTGCCAGAGATCCCGCCGTATCCCATCTCTCCAGGCCAGCTCCTCCTTGGCTGAAATTGGGCCACACTCCTGGGCCAAGGCATTTTGTAGTCTCCATAGGAACTCCTCCTCGAAGGGTGACGCTACCCGGGGGCTAGCTTGCTTCATCCCTTCCAGTTCCTCCAAAGTCAGGGTCGCTGCACGAGTTCTAGCATTGCCCTCAATTATAAATCCATAACTCCACACATTACCGGTGTCTCCGAGTTGCTGGTCCTCGCACTAGGACGCCATCCCACCGCTGCCACCAAATGTGACGGAACGCTGGCACTCTGACTGAGTACCTCCGCCAATCGATGCGCCTAGTGCTCGCTGAGGACTCCAAGCACTCCAACCGACTCCATCAGCACTGCAGACCCCACTTCCAGCGATGCATCTGCTCCGGGGTGTCGCCGTCTCCACCCACCCTGGACCCAAGGCCAGGGTCCAGCTTCCAGTGGTGAACCTCTCTTTCCCCAGAGAGCAGGAACAGGAACAAGCTCTTAGCAGAACTTAGTGATCATACCCTGGGGAGTATAGTGATTATAGCAATCCCCAGAGTGTAGTTCTCCAATCCCCCAAACATGAGCCAAGGCTTCAAGAAAGGTACAAGATGATCTGATTTTAATGACCATACCCTGGCTTTTATGCAAGTCCCCCTGCAAGGGGACATCCCACAGGGTGGGACACAGTACAACCAATCATTTACAGGAAAACCGTAAAACACACGCAGCCCTAACATACATCCCTCCCCTCTGCCTGTGATATAATTACTGAACACAATGGGTTAATGTAATTTATCATAGGCAGGAAAAATACACTTTTTACACATATACTGTAACTTTAAAAATATGCATTACATAAAACATACAGATTCAGAATCAGCATACTTTAAATATAAACATACCCAAAAATTCTACAAATCCCTCCAGAACATAAAAAGTTAGCTGGGAGTCCTTTATGACCGACCGCCAGCACATTTTCATGCCCAAAACAATTCCAGAGAATCAGGCTGTGCAGTCGGTCTATTTTACACAGAAAAATGACTAAGTCCCATTCGAATTCACGAACGGGGCCGTTCGTGCATTTAGCTTAGTATAGCAGTGAGTTCAAACTGCCGATCGGGACTTAGTCTCTGCAGCTGAAAACTGAGTGTAGGAGAAGGTAAGGGTCAGCGGTGTTCGGTGAAATGTGTAGCCGATTTTAGTTCCATGGATTTGGCTACACACACCGCTGACCTCGTTCGAATGAACAAAGATGGCCACCACGTGTTCGTTTTCACGAACTGCGGCCCCCCCAGCGTTTGGCAATTTACCTACAGCAGGCTCCCAGCCTGGGAGGTAAATTGCCTGCACACTTCCACTTCTGGGTGGTCCGCCTGTGTGGTACTTGGTTCAGTAAGCCCCATTTACTGAACCAAGTGGGAAATATTTACTAAGTCTGGGGACACTGGGGACACATCTTAAAGGGGCATTGTCACACAAAGTCTCTATGTCCCCAGATGGTTCTTAAAGGGGCATGGTCCATAAGCCACAATGCAGTTCTTAAAGGGCCAGCAGCAGCACAATATAAATCCATTAGCCCAAATATTGTATTTAAAGGGCCAAACCTCCCAGGGACCATAATCACATGGCAAGTAGTCCTCTCCAAGCACAAGTGGCGAGGTTAATTTCTCCACAGTAGTGTTTTAATAAATAGTTTTTACCACTTACCCTGGAGCCCTGCTGTGTTCCTGTTGAAAAGATTAATCTTTATCATATGGTCGATATATTCCACCTGTATTGTTATGGATTCCACCCTCTGGGTCCAGATATATTTATATAAAGTAACCCAGCTGGGTGGTTAGGGTTCCCCAAATTCCTACTTACTCCTCAAATGATGTCCCTCCTATCTTCCCCCTCAATTGTGAAAAGGTGCAAAAAAAAAAAAAAAAAGCCTGTAAAAAATGTATAATTTGAATTCTTCACTGATTATTCAGTCTTTTTTCTTCAGCTCAAAAAAAGCCAAATAAAAAGCCATGTTAACTTCGCAAAACTGTTTCTATGACCTGCTGAGGTCTACAAGACCTCAGCATGGCTATTTTTACCTGTTCCTTTTTTTTTAAAAGCTGTAAACATCAAAAAGTGTCGCAGTTTCTATTTCTATATTACCCAGCGGATTTCCTCTTATATCGGCGTGTTTTATATCCGTATACAAGCTTTACGATAGGCGATCTATTACACTTTATCTGTCAAGTTATGCTAGTTTTTATACCGAGAGTCAGATCAGTAAATCTCACTGATCTTTTAGAAATAATAGATTGGTAAGTTAATGTATGCCTTTCACTGGTTTTTACACACATTAGTAAATAAAGGATCGTTGCCGCGGGTTCTCCAAATATCAGCTATCTGGGTCTGTTATATGGGTATCAATAAGTTACTTATTACGATGACTACTCTACGGGATTGAGTGTGATAGGAGGCCACTCATCTGTAAAGGGGGACTAACACTTCCAGAATATTTAATATTTTGTATACTCAGCCCTATATTTAACAAATATGTATTTTTAAGATGTGAAAAATGTAATAAAAAATAGAAATTCAAATCTCTTGAACATAAATAAAGCAAAGTGGCAGTGGAGGGAGTATAATTAAGACACAGGGGAGCATAAGGAATGGAAAACAAAAAGACAGAAAAACATGAGTGCGGTTTTAAAGTGATGGTTCTCATAGAGAATCATAGCTTCATGCTGATAGGCCACAAAATACAAACTACTGAGGAACTGACAGGCTAACAGCTAAGGAGCCGCTAGTTTGAAGAAGCAAAGAGAAAAAATGGCCGTTTTGGTTTAGAATTTCACAAATCTATTTATACAACTGCAAATTAGTGATGCACAAGTAACAAATGCTCAGAAAGGAGTCAGTTTTAGCACCTACAGACTATACTATTGTGTACTATAAGCTCATAATGATTGCGTATGTGCTGAAACACCTATTTGTTTTTGCTATTTGGCAGGCATCTCAAACTCAGCCCACCACAGATGTTTCTGAACTAGGAATCCCATGCTTCCCTGTCCAACTATTGCTTTCAAATAATTCTGTGAGCTGCAGACCATCATCTGGGCAGATTCTGAAAGTCCTGCTTTAAATTCTGCAGTCAAAAGCACTGCCTGTCTAAGCAAGTCAACCCAGGCAACTAAGAGGCAGTGCTAATTCATTAGAGGGACACTTTGGTGTTAGCAATACACAACAGACTATTACTATAGTTCCCCCCCATGAATAACCCTGCAATTTAAACATTACCGTTTCTCAGAAATACATTGCAGGGTTAAAACCACTTAAATAAGACAAAGTGGTCTGGGTGCTTATAGTGTCCCTTGAATAGTGATTTGATGGACCTCTCAATAATGCGCTTGGCAAATGGTTCATCCTTTCAAAATGTGCATAGGTTTAGCAACTAATTGAATGATGACCTAACGATGGCTGCCCCCTTACAGAAAGATGCACCAGCAGGGTTAATCACCAAAGTCTAAATGGCCCTGTATCAAGCACAGGGACTACAAACCCAGGTGGTATCTATTAAACAATGAGCAGTAAGTGGCTGCTTCTTGTAATACAAAATTAATGATTGGGCTAGTCGCTATAAAAGCTATATAGTCCTAGAGTCTCCTTGCGCTGTCCCTCCATTCAGTGTTAAACCATTCCATCTCATTGAAGTGGTTATAGTGCCTGTAGTCCCATGGTGCTGTCCCTCCATTCAGTGTTAAACCATTCCATATAATTGAAGTGGTTATAGTGCCTGGAGTCCCCTGGCGCTGTCTCTCCATTCAGTGTTAAACCGTTCCATCTCATTGAAGTGGTTATAGTGCCTGTAGTCCCATGGTGCTGTCCCTCCATTCAGTGTTAAACCATTCCATCGCATTGAAGTGGTTATAATGCCTGGAGTCCCTTGGCGCTGTCCCTCCATTCAGTGTTAAACCATTCCATATAATTGAAGTGGTTATAGTGCCTGGAGTCCCCTGGCGCTGTCTCTCCATTCAGTGTTAAACCGTTCCATCTCATTGAAGTGGTTATAGTGCCTGTAGTCCCATGGTGCTGTCCCTCCATTCAGTGTTAAACCATTCCATCGCATTGAAGTGGTTATAATGCCTGGAGTCCCCTGGCGCTGTCCCTCCATTCAGTGTTAAACCATTCCATATAATTGAAGTGGTTATAGTGCCTGGAGTCCCCTGGCGCTGTCTCTCCATTCAGTGTTAAACCGTTCCATCTCATTGAAGTGGTTATAGTGCCTGTAGTCCCATGGTGCTGTCCCTCCATTCAGTGTTAAACCATTCCATCGCATTGAAGTGGTTATAATGCCTGGAGTCCCCTGGCGCTGTCCCTCCATTCAGTGTTAAACCATTCCATATAATTGAAGTGGTTATAGTACCTGGAGTCTCCTAGCGCTGTCCATCCATTCAGTGTTAAACCGTTCCATATAATTGAAGTGGTTATAGTGCCTGGAGTCCCCTGGTGTTGTCCCTCCATTCAGTGTTAAACCATTCCATCTCATTGAAGTGGTTATAGTACCTGGAGTCCCCTGGCGCTGTCCCTCCATTCAGTGTTAAACCTTTCCATCTCATTGAAGTGGTTATAGTGCCTGGAGTCCCCTGGCGCTGTCCATCCATTCAGTGTTAAACCGTTCCATATAATTGAAGTGGTTATAGTGCCTGGAGTCCCCTGGCGCTGTCCCTCCATTCAGTGTTAAACCATTCCATATAATTGAAGTGGTTATAGTGCCTGGAGTTCCCTGGCGCTGTCCCTCCATTCAGTGTTAACCCATTCCATTTAATTGAAGTGGTTATAGTGCCTGCAGTCCCCTGGCACTGTCCCTCCATTCAGTGTTAACCCATTCCATCTCATTGAAGTGGTTATAGTGCCTGTAGTCCCCTGGCGCTGTCCCTCCATTCAGTGTTAAACCATTCCATCTCATTGAAGTGGTTATAGTGCCTGGAGTCCCCTAGCGCTGTCCCTCCATTCAGTGTTAAACCATTCCATCCCAGCTATATATTCATAGAGTCTCCTTGCGCTGTCCCTCCATTCAGTGTTAAACCATTTCATATAATTGAAGTGGTTATAGTGCCTGGAGTCCCCTTGCGCTGTCCCTCCATTCAGTGTTAAACCATTCCATCTCATTGAAGTGGTTATAGTGCCTGGAGTCCCCTGGCGCTGTCCCTCCATTCAGTGTTAAACCATCCATCTCATTGAAGTGGTTATAGTGCCTGGAGTCCCCTGACGCTGTACCTCCATTCAGTGTTAAACCATTCCATCTCATTGAAGTGGTTATAGTGCCTGGAGTCCCCTGACGCTGTCCCTCCATTCAGTGTTAAACCATTTCATCTCATTGAAGTGGTTATAGTGCCTGGAGTCCCCTGACGCTGTCCCTCCATTCAGTGTTAAACCTTTCCATATAATTGAAGTGGTTATAGTGCCTGGAGTCCCCTGACACTGTCCCTCCATTCAGTGTTAAACCATTCCATCCTAGCTATATATTCATAGAGTCTCCTTGCGCTGTCCCTCCATTCAGTGTTAAACCATTCCATCTCATTGAAGTGGTTATAGTGCCTGGAGTCCCTTGACGCTGTCTCTCCATTCAGTGTTAAACCATTCCATATAATTGAAGTGGTTATAGTGCCTGGAGTCCCTTGACGCTGTCTCTCCATTCAGTGTTAAACCATTCCATCTCATTGAAGTGGTTATAGTACCTGTAGTCCCATGGCGCTGTCCCTCCATTCAGTGTTAAACCATTCCATATAATTGAAGTGGTTATAGTGCCTGGAGTCCCCTGGCGCTGTCCCTCCATTCAGTGTTAAACCATTCCATCTCATTGAAGTGGTTATAGTGTCTGGAGTCCCCTGGCACTGTCTCTCCATTCAGTGTTAAACCATTCCATCTCATTGAAGTGGTTATAGTGCCTGGAGTCCCCTGGCTCTGTCCTTCCATTCAGTGTTAAACCGTTCCATATAATTGAAGTGGTTATAGTGCCTGGAGTCCCCTGGCGCTGTCCCTCCATTCAGTGTTAAACCATTCCATCGCATTGAAGTGGTTATAGTGCCTGGAGTCCCCTGGCGCTGTCCCTCCATTCAGTGTTAAACCATTCCATATAATTGAAGTGGTTATAATGTCTGGAGTCCCCTGGCGCTGTCCCTCCATTCAGTGTTAAACCATTCCATATAATTGAAGTGGTTATAGTGCCTGTAGTCCCATGGTGCTGTCCCTCCATTCAGTGTTAAACCGTTCCATCTCATTGAAGTGGTTATAGTGCCTGTATTCCCCTGGCACTGTCCCTCCATTCCGTGTTAAACCATTCCATCTCATTGAAGTGGTTATAGTACCTGCAGTCCCCTGGCGCTGTCCCTCCATTCAGTGTTAAACCTTTCCATATAATTGAAGTGGTTATGGTGCCTGGAATCCCCTGGCGCTGTCCCTCCATTCAGTGTTAAACCTTTCCATATAATTGAAGTGGTTATGGTGCCTGGAATCCCCTGGCGCTGTCTCTCCATTCAGTGTTAAACCATTCCATCTCATTGAAGTGGTTATAGTGCCTGGAGTCCCTTGACGCTGTCTCTCCATTCAGTGTTAAACCTTTCCATCTCATTGAAGTGGTTATAGTGCCTGGAGTCCCCTGGCGCTGTCTATCCATTCAGTGTTAAACCTTTCCATCTCATTGAAGTAGTTATAGTGCCTGGAGTCCCCTGGCGCTGTCCCTCCATTCAGTGTTAAACCTTTCCATCTCATTGAAGTGGTTATAGTGCCTGCAGTCCCCTGACGCTGTCACTTTATTAAGCGTTAAATTTTCGAGCAGTTTAACACAGAATGAGGGACCCTGGCTTCCCTTAGCTCCTCCGATACTGGAGACGTGGCTATGGCAGAGATTACACACTTCCTTCTAGCCACACTGATTCATACCAGCAATGAACACTGTGATAGGCTGAAAGTAGTCAGGTGACATACTCAGCCAATCACAGTTGCCCAGTGCTTCCTCATTATTCCAAACAGGAGCACTCTCCTTTACCATTACAACATTAACAAATGGTTTAACACAGCCAGGTTCCAAACACTATGATGGAGTTACAGTGCCTACAGATTTCCTTCAATGTTACATTCTACAGCTGTATTACGAGAAAATAGAACAGAATTTTATAACTTACTAAAACCATCTTGGCCAGAATTTCGATAAAATGTTGGACAGAACATCTGTGATTCCTCCCCTACTGGGTCCACCCATGTCTTCAGTCCCAGGTCCAGATATCTTTCCCTCAGTGTCCCAGGGTGTGTGTCTGATGGCACCAGTGTCTATTTGGGTGTGCAAAGTAAGAGTTTAGTCTTGTTAGTATTTCTTAGCAATTTAACAAATTAGGAAATATGAACTTTGAGAAAAGGAGAAAGTATTAAAAAAAAATTGTAATAAGAACATTCAAGCCAATCGTGTTACATTTGTTAAGTGTTTTTGTTATAGGAAAAGTTTAAAGGTTATCCAGTCATGGGAGGAATAGGCTTGCCTATCTTTTTAACGAGGAGAAGGGACGCCTATAAGTCAATACATCACGTTTTCCAGACAATACAACTGGTCCAACTTCAGCTTTTTCAGTTTAGTCTAAATATTGTCATTGTCACTCCTGTATCACTTAAATGAGAATAAATAAGCTTTTTTCCCGTAGGACTTACCGGATCATCTTTGTTTGTTCTCTTATTCTACAGTGTTTAAATTCACCACCTTTTTGTCCAAAGGGTTATTTTGTGGCAGATATATGCTGTACATTAGTGTTTTGTATCCAGATGGTTTGCAAGGGCTCTTACGGCTGGGTTTCTTTGAAGGTTTGTAGAAGGACCACACATTTTGCTGTCCTGCAGAATATGTCTGTGATTTTTTCCGATATAGAGGAGCCATGAGTGAAAGCTTGGAGGGCTGTTGGACACATGGATAAGGGCAAACAGGAGAAGTGTGTAGACTATACGATGGTCTATAGATATGCTTTCGGTATATGTGCGGTCTGGAAATAGGGATGCCAAAGATGGTTTGGCCTGGATATTAAGAATAAGTCAAAAACAAACACAAAAATTAGAGAACAAAGAATCAAAATGAAAAAGTTTTAGAAGAAAGACAAAATGATATCTGGTTGTGAAATGAAGGACAGGATTGCATAAAAATTTGTGCGTTTTGCCAGTTAGATAAATATGATTTATTATCAGTCCATGCAGAGTCTTGTGGAAATGGAGAATATGTCCAATAAATTGACTTTGTGTATATTGTCAAAGCATGTGTCATTCTTGTGTTAAAAGTGTTTATTCCATTCCTTACTTTATTCATTGTGCATTCTATGATCAGCTGGAACTCGACAATTAACCATGCTGAATTCAATGCCAAACCACTTATATCTCGTTTCTAACTCGCCCACCTTGTCTTTTAGGAGTTTGTATCCCTCGTAAGAATTCAATAATCTACTTCTTAAAACAAATCTTCTAAAGTAGGCCAGCTGAGACGGTGTCAGGAGAGACTGTGATAATATTTAATAGAACAGTATTTAGCCAAGTTACAGGTAAAAAAAAATGCCAGGGATGAAAGTAAGGCCAGCTGAGACGGTGTCAGGAGAGACTGTGATAATATTTAATAGAACAGTATTTAGCCATGGTACAGGTAAAAAATGCCAGGGATGAATGCAACGCCAGCTGAGACAGTGTCAGACGAGGCTGTGATAATATTTAATAGAACAGTATTTATCCAAGGTAGAAGTAAAAAATGCCATGGATGAATGCAAGGTCAGCTGAGACGGTGTCAGACGAGGCTGTGATAATATTTAATAGAACAGTATTTAGCCAAGGTACAGGTAAAAAGTGCCATGGATGAATGTAAGGCCATCTTAGACGGTGCCGGCGAGACTGTGATAATATTTAATAGAACAGTATTTAGCCAAGGTACAGGTATAAAATGCCAGGAATGAATGTAAGGCCAGCTGAGACAGTGTCAGGAGAGACTGTGATAATATTTTTTAGAACAGTATTTAGCCCAGGTACAGGTAACAAAATGCCAGGGATGAATGTAAGGCCAGCTTAGACGGTGCCGGCGAGACTGTGATAATATTTAATAGAACAGTATTTAGCACAGTTACAGGTAAAAAATGCCAGGGATGAATTTAAGACCAGCTGAGACGGTGTCAGAAGAGACTGTGATAATATTTAATAGAACAGTATTTAGCACAGTTACAGGTAAAAAAATGCCAGGGATGAATTTAAGACCAGCTGAGACGGTGTCAGGAGAGACTGTGATAATATTTAATAGAACAGTATTTAGCACAGTTACAGGTAAAAAATGCCAGGGATGAATGTAAGGCCAGCTGAGACGGTGTCAGAAGAGACTGTGATAATATTTAATAGAACAGTATTTAGCACAGTTACAGGTAAAAAAATGCCAGGGATGAATCTAAGACCAGCTGAGACGGTGTCAGGAGAGACTGTGATAATATTTAATAGAACAGTATTTAGCCCAGGTACAGTTAAAAAATGCCAGGGATGAATGTAAGGCCATCTTAGACGGTGCCGGCGAGACTGTGATAATATTTAATAGAACAGTATTTAGCCAAGGTACAGGTATAAAATGCCAGGAATGAATGTAAGGCCAGCTGAGACAGTGTCAGGAGAGACTGTGATAATATTTTTTAGAACAGTATTTAGCCCAGGTACAGGTAACAAAATGCCAGGGATGAATGTAAGGCCAGCTTAGACGGTGCCGGCGAGACTGTGATAATATTTAATAGAACAGTATTTAGCACAGTTACAGGTAAAAAATGCCAGGGATGAATTTAAGACCAGCTGAGACGGTGTCAGAAGAGACTGTGATAATATTTAATAGAACAGTATTTAGCACAGTTACAGGTAAAAAAATGCCAGGGATGAATTTAAGACCAGCTGAGACGGTGTCAGGAGAGACTGTGATAATATTTAAAAGAACGGTATTTAGCACAGTTACAGGTAAAAAATGCCAGGGATGAATGTAAGGCCAGCTGAGACGGTGTCAGAAGAGACTGTGATAATATTTAATAGAACAGTATTTAGCACAGTTACAGGTAAAAAAATGCCAGGGATGAATTTAAGACCAGCTGAGACGGTGTCAGGAGAGACTGTGATAATATTTAATAGAACAGTATTTAGCCCAGGTACAGTTAAAAAATGCCAGGGATGAATGTAAGGCCAGCTGAGATGGTGTCAGGAGAGCCTGTTATAATATTTAATAGAACAGTATTTAGCCAAGGTACAGGTAAAAAATGCCAGGAATGAATGTAAGGCCAGCTGAGACTGTGTCAGGAGAGACTGTGATAATATTTAATAGTACAGTATTTAGCACAGGTAAAAAAAAATGCAAAGGGATGAATTTAAGGCCAGCTGAGATGGTGCCGGCGAGACTGTGATAATATTTAATAGAACAGTATTTAGCCAAGGTACAGGTAAAAAATGCCATGGATGAATTTAAGGCCAGCTGTGACGGTATCAGGAGAGACTGTGATAATATATAATAGAACAGTATTTGGCTAAGGTACAGGTAGAAAATGCCAGGGATGAATGTAAGGCCAGCTGAGACGGTGTCAGGAGAGACCATGATAATATTTAATAGAACCGTATTTAGCCAAGGTACAGGTAAAAAATGCCAAGGCTGAATGTAAGGCCAGCTGAGACGGTTTCAGGAGAGACTGTGATAATATTTAATAGAACAGTATTTAGCCAAGGTACTGATAAAACAGGCCAGGGATTAATGTGAGGCCAACTGAGACGGTGTCAGGAGAGTCTGTGATAATATTTAATAGAACAGTATTTAGCCCAGGTATAGGTTAAAAATGCCAGGGATGAATGTAAGGCCAGCTGAGACGGTGTCAGGAGAGACTGTGATACTATATAATAGAACAGTATTTAGCCAAGGTACAGGTAGAAAATGCCAGGGATGAATGTAAGGCCAGCTGAGATGGTGTCAGGAGAGACCATGATAATATTTAATAGAACATTATTTTGCCATGGTACAGGTAAAAAATGCAAAGGGATGAATGTAAGGCCAGCTGAGATGGTGCCGGCGAGACTGTGATAATATTTAATAGAACAGTATTTAGCCAAGGTGATAATATTTAATAGAACAGTATTTAGCCAAGGTACAGGTAGAAAATGCCAGGGATGAATGTAAGGCCAGCTGAGACGGTGTCAGGAGAGACCATGATTATATTTAATAGAACAGTATTTAGCCAAGGTACAGGTAGAAAATGCCAGGGATGAATGTAAGACCAGCTGAGACAGTGTCAGGAGAGACTGTGAAAATATTTAATAGAACATTATTTAACCATGGTACAGGTAAAAAATGCAAAGGGATGAATGTAAGGCCAGCTGAGATGGTGTCAGGAGAGACCATGATAATATTTAATAGAACATTATTTAGCCATGGTACAGGTAAAAAAATGCAAAGGGATGAATGTAAGGCCAGCTGAGACGGTGTGAGACGAGACTGTGATAATATTTAATAGAACAGTATTTAGCCAAAGTACAGGTAAAAAAAATGCCAGGGAGGAATGTAAGGCCAGCTGAGATGATGTCAGGAGAGACTGTGATAATATTTCATAGAACAGTATTTAGCCAAGGTATAGGTAAAAAATGTCAGGGATGAATGTAAGGCCAGCTGAGATGGTGTCAGGAGAGACTGTGATAATATTTAATAGAACAGTATTTAACCAAGGTACAGGTAAAAAATGCCAGGGATGAATGTAAGGCCAGCTGAGATGGTGCCGGCGAGACTGTGATAATATTTAATAGAACCGTATTTAGCCAAGGTACAGGTAACAAAATGCCATGGATGAATGTAAGGCCAGCTGAGACGGTGCCGGCGAGACTGTGATAATATTTAATAGAACAGTATTTAGCCAAGGTACAGGTAAAAAATGCCAGGGATGAATTTAAGGCCAGCTGAGATGGTGTCAGGAGAGACTGTGATAATATTTAATAGAACAGTATTTAACCATGGTACAGGTAAAAAAATGCAAAGGGATGAATGTAAGGCCAGCTGAGATGGTGTCAGGAGAGACTGTGATAATAGTTAATAGAACAGTATTGAGCCAAAGTACAGTTAAAAAAAATGCCAGGGTTGAATGTAAGGCCAGCTGAGATGGTGCCGGCGAGACTGTTATAATATTTAATAGAACAGTATTTAGCACAGGTACAGGTAAAAAATGCCAGGGATGAATGTAAGGCCAGCTGAGACGGTGCTGGTGAGACTGTGATAATATTTAATAGAACAGTATTTAGCCAAGGTACAGGTAAAAAATGCCAGAGATGAATTTAAGGCCAGCTGAGATGGTGTCAGGAGAGACTGTGATAATATTTAATAGAACAGTATTTAGCCCAGGTACAGGTAAAAAAAAATGCCAGGGATGAATGTAAGGCCAGCTGAGATGGTGTCAGGAGAGACTGTGATAATATTTAATAGAACAGTATTTAGCCCAGGTACAGGTATAAAATGCCAGGGATGAATGTAAGGCCAGCTGAGACGGTGTCAGAAGAGACCGTGATAATATTTAATAGAACATTATTTAGCCATGGTACAGGTAAAAAATGCCAGGGATGAATGTAAGGCCAGCTGAGACGGTGCCAGGAGAGACTGTGATAATATTTAATAGAACAGTATTTAGCCAAGGTACAGGTAGAAAATGCCAGGGATGAATGTAAGGCCAGCTAAGACGGTGTCGGCGGGACTGTGATAATATTTAATAGAACAGTATTTAGCCATGGTACAGGTAGAAAATGCCAGGGATGAATGCAAGGCCAGCTGAGATGGTATCAGGAGAGACTGTGATAATATTTAATAGAACAGTATTTAGCCATGGTACAGGTAAAAAATGCCAGGGATGAATGTAAGGCCAGCTGAGATGGTGTCAGACGAGACTGTGATAATATTTAATATAACAGTATTTAGCCCAGGTACAGGTAAAAAATGCCAGGGAGGAATGCAAACACACCAACACCGTTATTTATTAAAGGGAATTTCAAATAAAAGCCAAAACAGCCGAATTAGAAACGTTCCCGAATTCAGCTATCCTTTCCTCAAATGTTTCACTAGATTGTATGTCCATGATAATGTGTGTACAGCAAGAAGTGTCAGCGGAAATGATGCTTGGAAATAATGTATCAATAAATTCCGATGCTACGTCTTAATTTCCTTATCACAAATAAGTCTCAAACATTACTTGCTATATGTGATGTGAAATAGCTTTATTTTCTAAGTAATGAGAACTATTCTGTTCTGATTGAACCCACAGCTACGTTACAGTGTGAGGACATGCAGATTAGTGACGCTAAGTATATATAGGAATTAGGTGAAAGCTATGTTCTCTTGCCCTGCAGCTTGATGGTTGCGCCATTTACCAATATCATTCTCTATAAAGCCTGGAGCCAGCACAGACAAACTCTGTCACAATGTTGGGACTATGGCTATCAGTGATAGGTAGGTCAACATTTAAAATGCTCAGAATGTACAGTGAGCCATGAGAGCAGGGAGGTTAGTAGGCCGTGATTGACTGTTAGTGTGAGTGAGCTCTTACCTGGGGCGTTAGACAGTATGTCCCATTTCTGTGACTTTGTAACGCTGCTTGCTTTGAGTGCATATTTAGCGGAATTAGTGGACTGGTGAGATAGTGCTTTATCTTTATTGATCTTTGGCTTAATGTCAGTGTATGGGGGATCTTTTACAGGTCTATCTTTCTGGGGATACTTCTGGTCTTTGACCTTTTTTAGAGAGGATGGAGGTGACTGCTTTAGTTTGGGAATCAATGTAGCTGTAGGAAGTAACATTTTTTTTGTTGGCTCCTCTGTGCTTCTCGTAGTTGGCCCTGCGGGTATATGAGGTGCGTGAGGTGGGGCCTTCTCATTTGAGATTTGGTTGAGGAGATATAATTGGTCTTTAGAAGATGGGGTCTGTGATGGGTTAGGGGAAGTCGTTGTCTTTTCCTTTTTTGTGACCGTCAGTGGAGGAACTGTGTAAGCAGTAACTGGCAGCTGAAAGGACAATGGTGGGCTTGAGGTTTCCATTAGCTGGTTAATATGACTTTCTGCGCTCTGAGTTTTTCCACCATTTTCTGCACTTTTTGTCAATTTAGTATTTTCCAGACTTTTTGTTGACTCAGCCACTTGTACTGCTTGAGTTAGGCTGGCGTCTTCGGGTCTTTGGGTCGGTGTTGGATTTTCCAGTAACTGTGCAGAGATTGTCCCTCCCTTTACTTGGGTCAGACTGACATCTTGTGTACTTAGACTAAAATCTACCAACACTATCGGACTAAGATCCGGTACACCATCAGTTGGCTGAAAAGTGAGAGATGGATCAATATAGTCTGTGGTCTGTAGAGAACTGATCTGTCCATGTTCTGTGCTCATTCCATTGACTCTCTCAATGGGTTTTGATGAAAAGTAAGACTCGGTCTCTGTCTCGATTGTATCTGGAGACTGACTGATGTCTTCAAGGTCTTTGTCTGACTCTGATCACAGATAAAAATTATCCCGTTAAATCCGAACAATTTCATTAAGTTACAGTTTTATGAAATCACAGATATTTTAAACATGTCTACTCTTATGCTAATAATAAGAAATACAGTCAGAATAAAATTAATTTGACTCTTTGATGAATTTTATTACAGGGTAACACAGACAGAAGAAGCTTGACACAAAGAGAGTGACACACTATTATATAGAGGTAATAAAGGTGTTCTAATTGTTAATCTTCACAATAGTAATACATGCAGATACAATAAAATTAGTAGAAATACATTTATTTCTGTAAATGTAATTATTGAAGTCAGCAATTCGGTTAAATTTTAGTTAAAGGACCACTATAGGCACCCAGACCACTTCAGCTTAATGAAGTGGTCTGGGTGCCTGGTTCATCTAGGATTAACCCTTTCTGCTGTAAACATAGCAGTTTCAGAGAATGGGTTAATCCAGCCTCTAGTGGCTGTCTCATTGACAGCCGCTAGAGGCGCTTCCGTGCTTCTCACTGTGATTTTCATGCACATTCAGCCGATGACGGGGAAAGGAGGCGGAGAGTCCCCATCGCCGAGGGAGCCCGGCGGTGGAGAAAAGGTATGTGTTTTACCGCTTCCTCACCCTAGAGCCCTGCGGGAGGGGGACCCTGAGGGTGGGGGGGACCTAGAGACCCTATAGTGCCAGGAAAACAAGTATGTTTTCCTGGCACTATAGTGGTCCTTTAAGTCAGAATTAAAGTGATAATCTGTTGGCGCCGAGGAGCAGGCTTTGGGTACCAGAATAACCATTTTTTTTAAAAAGCAGTTTGTGAAATAATGGAGGGACAGCATGCAAAGACATTCTTACACAATAACCAGTTTAAAAACAAAGATACAATAAGCTGTAATAATAGAATAAGCTGTAATAATACACTGAGCTGTAATAATAGAATGAGATGTAATAATAGAATGAGCTGTAATAATACAATGAGATGTAATAATAGAATGAGCTGTAATAATAAAATGAGCAGTAATAATACAATAAGATGTAATAATACAATAAGCTGTAATAATAGAAAGAGCTGTAATAATACAATGAGCTGTAATAATACAATATGATGTAATAATACAATGAGCTGTGATAATACACTGAGCTGTAACAATACAATGAGATGTAATAATACATTGAGCCGTAATAATACAATAAGATGTAATAATATGATGAGCTGTAATGATACAATGAGCAGTAATAATACAATAAGCTGTAATAATACAATAGGCTGTAATAATACAATGAGCTGTGATAATACACTGAGCTGTAACAATACAATGAGATGTAATAATACATTGAGCCGTAATAATACAATAAGATGTAATAATACAATGAGCTGTAATAATACAATAGGCTGTAATAATACAATGAGATGTAATAATACAATGAGCTGTAATAATACAATAAGATGAAATAATACAATAAGCTGTACTAATACAATGAGCTGTAATAATACAATAGGCTGTAATAATACAATGAGATGTAATAATACAATAGGCTGTAATAATACAATGAGCTGTAATAATACAATAAGATGTAATAATACAATAAGATGAAATAATACAATAAGCTGTAATAATACAATGAGCTGTAACAATACAATGAGCTGTAATAATACAATACAATAGGCTGTAATAATACAATAGGCTGTAATAATACAATAGGCTGTAGTAATACAATGAGCTGTAATAATACAATAAGATGTAATAATACAATACGATTAAATAATACAATAGGCTGTAGTAATACAATGAGCTGTAATAATACAATAAGATGAAATAATACAATGAGCTGTAATAATACAATAGGCTGTAATAATACAATAGGCCGTAGTAATACAATGAGCTGTAATAATACAATAAGCTGTAATAATACAATGAGCAGTAATAATTGTAACCACAGCTAGTTCCCCTGTTTACCACTATAACGTCTTAAAACATAGAATTTATCAGGGCTAACCGTACAGATACAGTGCCTTGTAAAAGTATTCACCCCCTTGACATTTTACCTATTATGTTACATTACAGCCTTAAGTTCAATATTTTATTAATCTGAATTTTATGTGATGGGTCAGAACACAATAGTTTAAGTTGGCGAAGTGAAATGAGAAAAATATATTCATAAAACTATGTATTAGAAACAGAAAACAGAAAATTGGCATGTGCGTATGTATTCACCCCCTTTATTATGAGGCCCATAAAAAGCTCTGGTGCAACCAATTACCTTCAGAAGTCACATAATTAGTGAAATGATGTCCACCTGTGTGCAATTTAAGTGTCACATGATCTGTCATTACATATACACACCTTTTTTGAAAGGCACCACTAACCAGACACTGCCTTGAAGACCAAGGAACTCTCCAAACAAGTAAGGGACAATGTTGTTGGGAAGTACAAGTCAGGGTTAGGTTTTAGAAAAATATCCAAATCTTTGATGATCCCCATGAGCACCATCAAATCTATCATAACCAAATGGAAAGAACATGGCACAACAACAAACCTGCCAAGAGACGGCCGCCCAACAAAACTCATGGACCGGGCAAGGAGGGCATTAATCAGAGAGGCAGCACAGAGACCTAAGGTAACCCTGGAGGAGCTGCAGAGTTCCTCAGTAGAGACTGGAGTATCTGTACATAGGACGACAATAAGCCGTACGCTCCATAGAGGTGAGCTTTATGGCTGAGTGGCCAGAAGAAAGCCATTACTTTCAGCAAAAAAACAAAATGGCACGTTTTGAGTTTGTGAAAAGGCATGTGGGAGACTCCCAAAATGTATGGAGGAAGGTGCTGTGGTCTGATGACACTAAAATTGAACTTTTCGGCCATCAAAGAAAACACTAGGTCTGGCTCAAACCCAACACATCACATCACCCAAAGAACACCATCCCCACAGTGAAACATGGTGGTGGCAGCATCATGCTGTGGAGATGTTTTTCAGCAGCTGGGACTCGGAAACTGGTCAGAGTTGAGGGAAATATGCATGGTGCTAAATACAGGGATATTCTCGAGCAAAACCCTGTGCGTGATTTGAGGTTAGGATGGAGGTTGGATTCCGCTACAATCTGTATGGTGATGACACCCAGATATATCTCTCTCCTTCCCAGATCTTATCCCCTACGGTCCTGCAACGTGTGACTGCTTGCCTTTCTTCAATCTCTGATTGGATGTCCTCCCACTTTCTGAAACTCAATCTCTCTAAAACTGAGCTTCTTATTTTTCCCCCTCATAATGCCGATCCTTCTACTTCGCTTTCCCTGCAAGTTGATGATACTTGTATCAGTCCATCCTTGCAAGCTCGCTGTCTTGAAGTTATCTTTGATTCTGGCCTCACCTTTGCACCACATATCCAGTATGTTGCTAAAACCTGTCAATTCCACCTTAAAAATATTGCCCGCATCCACCCCTTTCTCACGCAAGATGCTGCCAAGGTGCTTGTTAATGCTCTGGTAATCTCTTGCATGGACTACTGTAATTCTCTCCTAGTTGGTCTCCCCAAAAGCCGAACTGCCCCGCTACAATCGGTAATGAATGCTGCCACCAGGCTGATCTTTCTCACTCGTCACTCCTCCCATACCTCGCCCTTCTGTCAATCCTTACACTTGCTTCCTGTATCCTATAGGTGTCAATTCAAAATACTAAACCTTCCCTATAAAGCTCTAACCATATCTAGCCCCTCTTACATGTCTTTCCTGATACATATATATATGCCCCTTCTCGGTCTCTCCGATCTGCCGGTGACCTTCTTCTGTCCGCTGCTCGCACCCTTACTGCTCACTTGCACTTGCAGGACTTCTCATGGGCGGCTCCCTTCTTTTGGAACAGCCTGCCTACCCCCATCAGACTCTCCTCTAGTCTTCAATTGTTTAAGAAGTCCCTCAAAACACATCTTTTTAGAAATGCTTATGAACTCCCAGAGTAACTTATCTATACTTGCCCAAGTCTGTCTCTTGCTCTCCTAAAGAGCCATACTCCACTCTCTCCTCCAGTTTTGATACTTTTCCACCTTGTTTTGTGACTGTCACCCTTGCTGCCCTGTTGTGTATTTGTATATATAAACATAGAATGTGATGGCAGATAAGAACCATTCGGCCCATCTAGTCTGCCCAGTACTTTCATTGGTCCCTGGCCTTATCTTATAGTTAGGATAGCCTTATGCCTATCCCACGCATTCTAACTCCTTTACTGTGTTAAACTCTACCACTTCAGCTGGAAGGTTATTCCATGCATCCACTACCCTCTCAGTAAAGGAATACTTCCTGATATTATTTTTAAACCTTTGCCCTTCTGATTTAAGACTATGTCCACTTGTTGTGGTAGTTTTTCTTTTTTAAATATAGTCTCCTTTACTGTGTTGATTCCCTTTATGTATTTAAATGTTTCTATCATATCCCCCCGTCTCGTCTTTCCTCCAAGCTATACATGTTCTGACCATTTTTCTAGTTTACCTAAATCATTTGCCATGTGGCTTATCCCTCCTGGAACATCAACCCTGTTACATATCTTAGTATCATCGACAAAAAGACATACCTTACCATCAAGACCTTCTGCAATATCACTAATAAAAATATTAAAGAGAATGGGACAAAGTACAGATCCCTGAGGTACCTCACTGGTGACAAGCCCAAGCTTTGAATATATTCTATTAACTACAACCCTCTGTTGCCTGTCACTCAGCCACTGCCTTACCCATTCAACAATATTGGAATCCAAACTTAGATTGCAGTTTATTGATAACCCTTCTATGTGCAACAGTGTCAAAAGCCTTACTGAAATCTAGGTAAGCAATGTCTACTGCACCATCCTGATCTATTATTTTAGTTACCCAATCAAAAAAATAAATAAGATTAGTTTGGCATTGTAACGGATCACCTGGCACCCCGACTGGGTACCTACGTTGAAGGATGCTCCTAGCGCTTCCTGAGAACTCCAAGCACTGCAGCAGACACCAAAACCACCGAACCGTAGGAGCATATGAATGCTCTCAAGCAGGGCCGGCCTTAGGCAATTAGGCGCCCTGTGCAAAAAGTCTTCACGGCGCCCCCCCCACCTCCCACCAAGTTGCCTGAATACAGTAACACACACAGGCACCGGGGGCGTGTGTATCACGAGGCAAACAAGGCATCTGCCTTGGGCGCCACTTTGCAGGGGGCGGCAAAAAAAAGCATCCCTCCAAACCCCCAGGCAGATCCCTTGCTTGCCTCGCATCCTGGGGGGCTCAAGAGCTGACCGGCTGGCCACTTTTGAGCCCCCCCAAGGCTGGCAGCGGGCAGCGAAGGAGCATACTCACCTGAGCTCTTCCTGCTCAGCTTCCTCTGCGCCGCTTAATGAAGCCGGGAGCCAGAATATGACGTCAGTCCGGCTCCCGGCATCACTAAGCGCTGCTTACTCAGCCTGTGCGCCCCCTGCCTGCCTGCCCAGCAGCCACACTGGACTGCTGGTAAGAAATCCACTCCAGCTTTCCCAGGGAGGCTGGGTGGATTTAAAATAAATGTAAAAAATATTAGTTTGTGAGTGTTAGTGGAAATGTCTGTGTGTGTGTCTGTGAGTGTTTATTTTGAAGTGAATGTGTGTGTGTGTGTGTGTGTGTGTCTGTAAGTGTGTAATTGTGTGTGTCTGTAAGTGAATGTGTGTGTGTCTGAGTGAATGTGTGTGTTGGTCAGTGAGTGTATGTGTCAGTCAGTGAGTGTGTATGTGTCAGTCAGTGAGTGTGTATGTGTCAGTCAGTGAGTGTGTATGTGTCGTCAGTGAGTGTGTATGTGTCGTCAGTGAGTGTGTGTCGGTCAGTGAGTGTGTAGGTCAGTGAGTGTGTAGGTCAGTGAGTGTGTATGTGTCGGTCAGTGAGTGTGTGTCGGTCAGTGAGTGTGTGTCAGTCAGTGTGTATGTGTCGGTCAGTGGAGTTGTGCATCTTTCAGTGAGTGCTTGCGTCTGTCAGTGAGAGTGTGCATCTGTCAGTGTGTGTCCAAGTAATAGTGTATGTGTGTATGTCATTGTTTGTCAGTGTATATGAGAGTGTGCGTCTGTCAGTGAGTGTGCGTCTGTCAGTGAGTGTGCGTCTGTCAGTGAGTGTGCGTCTGTCAGTGAGTGAGCGTCTGTCAGTCAAAGTGCGGCCTTGACAGGAAGGGGTGGGGGAAATTTAAACTCGGTTA
Organism: Pelobates cultripes; assembly: GCA_933207985.1. NCBI lineage: Eukaryota > Metazoa > Chordata > Amphibia > Anura > Pelobatidae > Pelobates > Pelobates cultripes. The sequence goes on from OW240917.1 coordinate 1,190,162, forward strand.
CAGGCATGTACACACACACTCAGTTAAAGGCAGTCACACATACAGGCACAGGCACAGGCACAAACAATGGCACAGCTACAGCGACACACACAGACAGACAGTCACATAGGCAGTCACACACACACAGACACACAGTAACACACACATAGACAGTTATACACACACAGGCAGGCAGTCACACAGATAGAAAGTCACACACACAGGCAGGCAGTCACACACAGACAGATAGTTACAGATAGACACACACAGGCAGGCAGGCAGTCACATACAGGCAGTCACACACACAGGCAGTCACACACACGGGCAGTCACACACACGTCACACACACAGACAGTCACACAGACAGACAGTCACACAGACAGACAGTCACACAGACAGACAGTCACACACACAGGCAGTCACATACATGGGCAGTCACACAGACAGACAGACAGACAGTCACACACACACAGTCACACACAGGCAGGCAGTCACACACAGAGACAGTCACACACACACACAGAGACAGACAGTCACACACACACACACACACGGACAGGCAGTCACACAGACAGTCACACACACACACACACACACACACAAGGACAGGCAGTCACACAGACAGTCACACACAAACAGGCAAACAGTCACACAAACAGGCAAACAGTCACACACACACACTTACCTCTTTCCAGTGGATGCAGTTGGCTGATGGGGAAGCATCTTTCCCTCTTCCTGTACAGCAGGGGCTTCGGGAGGTATTAGCCCCGTCTCCGCCTCTCGATAAGCCCCGCCTCCGCCGCTCGGTAAACCCCGCCCCCTCTGCCGCGATTTATTTTTTTTTTTAATAGACCCGGGTGGAGAATAATTAATCCTCCAGCCAGGTACCTCTTTTAGCTCCCCTGCACTCCGGCCATGAGTGAGCTGTGTCGGCCACAGGGCGCCCCCTGTTCCATGGCGCCCTGTGCGGTCGCACAGCTCGCACACCCCTAAGGCCGGCCCTGCTCTCAAGCATATGAATGTTGTATACAGCCGAATAGGAAAAACCATGCGAATAGGTTTACACTCCTAGCAGTCAAACTAAAACAGCATACAATAAATCCTCCCCCAATAATGAGACGACACTTCACTTTGAGGGTTAAGCAGAACTGACTGGACTGGCACATACAGCCTCTTTTATTCTCAATCCACAAATTTAGTACTGCCCAGAGGGTTTTACAGAACAACCAATTACACGTACAATACACTCAGACACTCCCACACAAAATCCTCCCCTCTGCCTGTGATACAATTACCTTACACAATGGGTAATCTAATTATCACAGACAGAGGAATACAGTTTCATATAACACATCACAGGGACCCCAAAACATGCAATAACCCCATAAAAAGTATATCCTTGGAACCGGGGGTTCTGGGTGAACCACATATCCAAAATTCACCCAGATCCGTTCAGTACTTTGGAAAATACAGTTTAATGCAGATTCTGCAGAACATATACAGGCTAAATGAAAAACAATAACTGTATAATGTGTCCCCTGCTGTATAGTCCAAAACCACTGCACGATATCTCTGTGCACCAAATACTGTCGAGATGGCACCGTGTTGAAAAGTCCAAACAGTGTCTGTGAGTTAAAATGGCCGTCATCCATTGTTCTCACCATGTGCTTCATCCATTGTTCTCACCATGTGCCTCTGATACAAGAAATGGTGGCCACCCAGTAACTCTCCAGTATGTCCCTAGATGGTTCTTAAAGGGCCAGCAGCAGCACAACACAAATCCATTATGTCCAAATCATGTCTTTAAAGGGCAATACATCCCAGGGGCCATAGTCACATGGCAGGAGGCTGGCAATCAGTCTTCTCCAATGCCCAGTGGCGAGGTCGGTTTCGCCACATTTCTCCCCTTTCCCAAAAAAGACTAACAAGGTATCCGACCTCCTGTCGGTCAGTGCCTTGGTTAGTCCAGCAACCCACCCACAAAACAGAATCCGCAGTATAACCCACCCACGAAAATTGGTTAATACACCTGGAGTAGTGGGTCGCTTGTCCAGGTCCAGGAGCTCCACCTTGGCTCTGGGGAGTACTAGCACTCTGGATCAATGGGTTGCTAGGTGGGCAGAGGCCTGCAGTACTCTGCCCTGGTGCCAGCGCTACCACGGGAGTAGCCTGATTGGAGCCATGCTGAAAAGAAGAGTTGGTAGGCTCCTCTCTTGAGATCTGGGGCTGCTGCTGGAGGGGGAGACTGAGTGTCTCCCCTTTGGACACACAGCCCTGCTGCTGGAGGGAGAGACCGACTGTCTCCCCTTTGGCTAAACAGCCCTGCTGCTGGGGGACAGGACTGACTGTCCCTACCCCCGGTGGTGTATGTGCAGAGACCACGGTCCCATCTGCACTGTTGTGGAGATTACTGTCTCCCCTTGGTGGGCTAAGCTGCCTCTGGGGAGAGGGGGTAACAAGCTCCTCTCCCATACATACTTTCAGCCGCTGGGGAGAGGGCATAACAAGCTCCTCTCCCTGATACTCTCTCTGCTGTTGGAGGGGGAGACCGGCTGTCTCCCCTTTCAATAATTTGTCCGGTTGCTGGGGAGAGGTGATAACCGGTTCCTCTCCCTGGAACACTCTCTGCTGTTGGAGAGGGGGACCAACTTTCTCCCCTTTTAATATATTGTCCTGCTGCTGGGGAGCGAGACCGACTGTCTCCGCTTCCTGCAGGACACACTGCCGCTGGGGAGGAAGGACGGCACCTTCAGCTCCCTGGGATACATACTGCCACTGGGGATCTGGGCCGACTGCCCAGCATCCCTGTAGGGCCTGTAGAGAGACCTCGGTCCCATCTCCACCTGCCAGCTGGGTGTCTTCCCAGGACAAGTCAATAAGGTATTCCATCTCTGGGGCTGGTTGGGACATATGTGGTACAGTACCAAGGTCTCCTGATAACAGGCTTGGTTGCTGGGGAGGAGGAACTAAACTCAATGCTTCCGGTGGTATACAGTCAATAAGCCCCATCATGTCAGAGACAGGCGGCGTTATACGTTGGAATAGGCAAACATAATCCTGTTCTAGTTCCCACTCTCGGTTGGCAAGAAAAGATAGATCTGGCTGAATGGTATCGATCTCCGTAAGGTCCTAGTTGTCTGCCCGCTCAGCTCGGATGGACCAGAAGCGAGCAATGTCGGTGTCTCCTAACCAGAGAGTATCCTACAACAAACCAGGGCCATCGTAGTCTTCCCCCTCAATACACTTGTACTCGATCAGCCATGGGTAGAGGTGGTAAACATGCCACCGCAGGGCCCGATAGGAATCATCCAGCCACACCTCAGTCTCAACTAGCGTCTCCAGTTTTCTTACCCATTCCTCTGAGGGCTCGTTTCCCAATAACGGCATCCACAGCTCTAGTTGTTCTGCTTGGCGCTGGTTAGTGGTCAGGATTTCCTCGCACCGGAAGGGTCGAACTTCGTCGATGTCCTCCTTCCAGAGATCGGTACAAAGCGCCACCCTCCACTCTGTCTCTCTTTCCTCTGGGATAGGATACTCCATACTGCACATCACATCCTGTAGTCGCTGCTGGAGCCTGGCGTCAAAGTGAGATACTGCACGGCCTTCCATCTCTGAAGTAGTGCTGGTTTTCCCAAGGCTAGGAAGCCATCCCACCGCTTGCCACCAATGTAACGGATCACCTGGCACCCCGACTGGGTACCTCCATTGAAGGATGCTCCTAGCGCTTCCTGAGGACTCCAAGCACTGCAGCAGACACTAAAACCACCAAACTGTAGGAGCATATGAATGCTCTCAAGCATATGAATGTTGTATACAGCCGAATAGGAAAAACCATGCGAATAGGTTTACACTCCTAGCAGTCAAACTGGAACAGCATACAATAAATCCTCCCCCAATAATGAGACGACACTTCACTTTGAGGGTTAAGCAGAACTGACTGGACTAGCACATACAGCCTCTTTTATTCCCAATCCACAAATTTAGTACTGCCCACAGGGTTTTACAGAACAACCAATAACACGTATAATACACACAGACACTCCCACACAAAATCCTCCCCTCTGCCTGCGATACAATTACCTTACACAATGGGTAATCTAATTATCACAGACAGAGGAATACAGTTTCATAAAACACATCACAGGGACCCCAAAACATGCAATAACCCCATAAAAAAAACCGGGGGATCTGGGTGAACCACATATCCAAAATTCACCCAGATCCGTTCAGTACTTTGGAAGATACAGTTTAATGCAGATTCTGCAGAACATATACAGGCTAAATGAAAAACAATCACTGTATAATGTGTCCCCTGCTGTATAGTCCAAAACCACTGCACAATGTCTCTGTGCACCAAATACTGGCGTGATGGCACCGTGTTGAAAAGTCCAAACAGTGTCTGTGAGTTAAAATGGCCGCAATCCATTGTTTTCACCATGTGCTTCATCCATTGTTCTCACCATGTGCCTCTGATACAGGAAATGGTGGCCACCCAGTAATTCCACAGTATGGTTCTTAAAGGGCCAGCAGCAGCACAACACAAATCCATTATGTCCAAATCATGTCTTTAACGGGCAATACATCCCAGGGGCCATAGTCACATGGCAGGAGGCTGGCAATCAGTCTTCTCCAATGCCCAGTGGCGAGGTCGTTTCGCCACAGGCATGATCTCCCTGAAGTAAGCCGATGTCTCTGATCTTGAAATCCATGTGATTTTAGATGTTCAACAATCCTATCCTTTAACATGGTTTCCATTACTTTCCCCACTACTGAAGTAAGGCTTACTGGCCTATAGTTGCCCGACTCCTCCCTACTACCTTTCTTGTGAATGGTCACAACATTTGCTAACTTCCAATCGTCTGGGACAATGATTGGTTAAATAAATCTGCACCCCACACACACACTGCACCCCACACACACACACTTCTCCCCCATACACACAGTGCTCCCCATACAAACACTGCACCCCCACACACTTCTCCAACACACCCACACAAACACTGCACTCCCATACACACACTGCCCCCACAACACCCTCATACACACACTGGGCCCATACACACACAGTGCTCCTACAGCACCCCACATATACACACTGCACTCCCATGCACACACTACACCCATCACACTGCACCCCCATCCACACACTGTCCCACATGCACTGCCTCCCGTACACAAACACACAGACACACACACACTCTGCACCCCTCACACACTACCTTCCATACCCACCCTGCATCACACACACACACACACACACATTACTAGAGGCCCTATCCCCTACTACAGCCCCTATCCTGGCAGACCCTAGGTAAACAGTTTAACTATTTACTCTGGGAGGGCACCACTGCACTCCTGGCACCAAAACCACTATAGAGAGATTGTTTCTTTAAATAATCTATGAATGCCCCTCCTGAGATAAGACTCTGGATCCGCCGGTGCATAGAGACCCATCGGTATCGGTAGGTAGGTATTGTCCCACATTGCCTCTTCTTTTCCTCTCCCAGACAGGTATCGACACCTCTGCCTACAATGTTTCCAACTATTGCCATTACAAAATGCAATTATGGCACTCAGGTCTGGCTATTTCTAAACTCATCCCCAGAATCACAAACCAGTGCAACCAGCCAACAGGTCCAAAACCTCTGTTACTGGAATCCATGAACAAACCACACAGTTCCCAAATGGACATTTACACTCAGGACTAGCCCCTACCTGCATTACATTACACTTATGGCAATACACTCAATACAATACATATAACAAAATGATATCGGGGAAACACACAGAAACTCAATAATATATTTATAATGGGTTGGGGAGGACTGTGACAAACAAGAAATATGTCCCTTGCCTGCATAAACCCTAATATGCAAGTCTACCTGAAAATGCAAATTACCATGTATTGCGATTCATTTACAACCAATACATGACTTTTGCAAGATCATACAACCAGGTGGCACTTCACAGGGTCCACAGACAAATCCACCTAGTTCCTAGAGAGCATTAGCAAGACAGGAAGGCACACAAACATTGAACAAATATCAATAATACACACCCTGCACCTATAATGGGCACAGGGTGAGACCTACATAAAGTGTCCTTCTTATGCTCCCAGGGATAGGGACTACCATCCCACTGTAATGCTACAGTGAGCTGTAATAATACAATGAGCTGTAATAATACACTGAGCTGTAAAATACAATGAGCTGTAATAATACAATGAACTATGATAATACAAAGATCTAAAGTAATACAATGAGCTGTAATAATACAATAAGCTGTAATATTACACTGAGCTGTAATAATACAATGAGATGTAATAATACACTGAGCTGTAATAATACAATAAGCTGTTATAATACAATAAGCTGTAATAATACACTGAGCTGTAATAATACAATGAGCTGTAATAATACAATAAGCTGTAATATTACACTGAGCTGTAATAATACAATGAGATGTAATAATACACTGAGCTGTAATAATACAATAAACTGTTATAATACAATAAGCTGTAATAATACACTGAGCTGTAATAATACAATGAGCTGTAATAATACAATGAACTATGATAATACAAAGATCTAAAGTAATACAATGAGCTGTAATAATACAATAAGCTGTAATATTACACTGAGCTGTAATAATACAATGAGATGTAATAATACACTGAGCTGTAATAATACAATGAGCTGTAATAATACAATGAACTATGATAATACAAAGATCTAAAGTAATACAATGAGCTGTAATAATACAATAAGCTGTAATATTACACTGAGCTGTAATAATACAATGAGATGTAATAATACACTGAGCTGTAATAATACAATGAGATTTAATAATACAATGAGCTGTAATAACACAATGAGCTGTAATAATACAATGAACTATGATAATACAAAGAGCTAAAGTAATACAATGAGCTGTAATACACTGAGCTATAATAATACACTGAGCTGTGATAATAATAGAAGCTGTTATAATAAAATAAGCTGTAAATACAATAGGCTGTAATAATACACTGAGCTGTAATAATACAATGAACTATGATAATACAAAGAGCTAAAGTAATACAATGAGCTGTAATAATACACTGAGCTGTAATAATACAATGAGATGTAATAATACAATGAGATGTAATAATACACTGAGCTGTAATAACACAATGAGCTGTAATAATATAATAAGCTGTAACAATACACTGAGCTGTAACAATACACTGAGCTGTAATAATACAATGAGATGTAATAATACACTGAGCTGTAATAACACAATGAGCTGTAATAATACAATGAGCTGTAACAATACACTGAGCTTTAATAATACAATGAGCTGTAATAATACAATGAACTATGATAATACAAAGAGCTAAAGTAATACAATGAGCTGTTATACACTGAGCTATAAAAATACACTGAGCTGTAATAATACAACAAGCTGTTATAATACAAAAAGCTGTAATGATACACTGAGGTGTGATAATACATTGAACTGTTAATAATACAATGAACTATGATAATACAAAGAGCTAAAGTAATACAATGAGCTGTTATAATACAATGAGCTGTAATAATACAACAAGCTGTTATAATAAAAAATGCTGTAATAATACGCTGAGCTGTGATAATACAATACGCTGTAATAATCCAATGAGTTGTGATAATACAATACGCTTTAATAATACGCTGAGCTGTGATAATACAATACGCTGTAATAATACAATGAGTTGTGATCATACAATACGCTGTAATAATACACTGAGCTGTGATAATACTGTAACGGCAACCCAGGCATAAAAGGGGTTAAACGCCGTTTAGAGGATATTCCCCTTCCAGATACACAGGCAGCTACCAAAAACACCAATCTGCCGAACAGGAAACCATATGAATGCCGTAAACAGCTGAACCGGAACCATACAAATGCTGTAAACAGCCAAATAGGAAAAACCATACGAATAGGTTTACACTCCTAGCAGTCAAACTGGAACAGCATACAATAAATCCCCCCAAGAACGAGACAAGGCTCCGTTTTGGGGGTCAAGCAGGAACAGACAGAGCTGTGGGTTTATTGTTCTTATACACACATTCTTACACATTAGTACCACTGTTAAGACACCCCTGGTGTCTTTAAGAGAAACCGCCGTTTAGTTAACCTTCCCCTTTCGCAATATCAATGACTCCGTTCGCATAGACTGCAGTATACGAACCACCATCAGGGGAAGCGGTAATCTCCCGACCGGGATCCGTGAAAGGCTCCAAACTCTGGAACGGAAATCCACAAACTGCTGCTAGCCACCAAGCAGCTTTCGGTTCCAATAATCAGTCTCTAGGCGCAAATAATAAATCCCCCCAATAACGAGACAGAAGCTCCGCATTGAGGGTCAAACAGGATCTGGCTTTACTGTGGGCTACCTGCCCGTATTTATGCAGGTCTCCCACTTGGTGGACACCGGATCCCGGTCGGGAGTTTACCGCTTCCCCTGATGGTGGTTCGTATACTGCAGTCTATGGACACTCCCCTAGGGGACCAAATGGGAGACTGTAATGACAGATAGACATGGGGACATTTCAGACATACAGATGTAAACTTTTCCCACAATGCAATATGGTTTCCTCCCCTCTGCCCTGGAGATAATTGAGAAGTAATTCAATTATCTCCAGGACAAAGACAAACCGCCATCTTAAATAAAATGCCAGAAAATACATAAAAATACATAACTTTATAATAACCGAACATTTCACATTCGCATCACATATCCCCAGATAGCCTGGATCTGAGGGCATATTATTGGCGAATAGCGCTCAGATCCCATACGCGTAGTTCAATCGCCATGGAGTCAAAGTCCTTACAGTCTTTCGGTATGCGATTGCCTCCATGGGAAGGCTATCTGGGTTAAGTCCTTTCGTGTGTTGTAAAACTCCCGAACGGCTGGTGTTCGTACGCTTTCGTCGAGGCAGCCAGGCGACCCGTTGTTTCAGCGGTGTTTGGCAGAAAAAGTGTCCGTTTTTAGTTCCATGAAACTCTTGGTCTTTTGTGTGTTTTAAAATGGCCGCTGCCTCGTGGTCGACATACGAACGACGGCCACCCTGAATTCAGTTTAATTGAGAAGTGTCTGCGGTTGGGATCAAGAGGTTAACCAGCAGCACACTTCTATCCTGGGTGGCCATCCGTTCGGTAGATTTGTTTGGTGAAAACAGTCATTCGTATGGCTGGGCTATAGAAACAGCCATTTACACGAAAGGGGGCAGAAATAGACGAATCCACCACAATAGACAGACAGATGGTTCTGTCACAACCACCCACAGGATTTTGGAAATCAACCAATAAACACGTACAATACACTCAGACACTCCCACACAAAATCCTCCCCTCTGCTTGTGATACAATTACCTTACACAATGGGTAATGGAATTATCACAGGCAGAGAAATACAGTTTTTCCACATTATTCATAACTTTAAAAGTATGCATCACATTCACATAAAACATTACATTTTCAGAATCAGCATACTCCAAATACGAACATATGTCAAAATCATCAAATTTTAAAAGTATGAATCACATTCACATTCACATTCACACTGTGCATTGGAGGAGCCTGGTTGCCCACCTGCTGCCTTTAGACTATGGCCCCATGTTGAAATGCTTGATTTTCCCCTGCAAAGGCACGACAGCCAGGTCATTCGGTACTTGCCCTATTTGAACAGTGATACCCAGATAGCTTTACCATGGAGCCCATTCGTATAATGAAAGACTATGCAAAAGACTTTGGCTCCGTGGAAATTGAACTGTATGTATGTGATCTTAGTGCCATTCAGTAATAATGTGCGCTCAGATCTAAGCTATCTGGGGATATGTTGAATGTACCTATTTTATGCAATAGCTGCACAGTTATATATTTTTATGTATTTTATTGTCTTTTGCTACCATGTGTTCAATTGAGTTTTGGTGTTTTGCCTCTGTCCTTGGAGATAATTGGATTAGTTCCCAATTATTTTCAGGATAGAAGACTCTGTGGAACTGGTTTTGGGCAGAAAAGCCATGCTTCATTTGGTCACAAAGGCATTCGATCTAACTTTTGACCCACTGGACCAATTTGTATGATTTTGACATATGTTTTCAGAGTATGCTGATTCTGAAAATATTTATGTGAATGTGATGCATACTTTTAAAGTTATGAATAATGTGGAAAAACTGTATTTCTCTGCCTGTGATAATTACATTACCCATTGTGTGAGGTAATTTTATCACAGGCAGAGGGGAGGATTTTGTGTGGGAGTGTCTGAGTGTATTGTATGTGTTTATTGGTTGTTTTCCAAAACCCTGTGGGTGGTACTAATGTGTATATAAGGACAATAAACCCACAGCTCTGTCTGTTCCTGCTTGACCCTCAAAACGGAGCCTTGTCTCGTCTTTGGGGGGATTTACTGTATGCTGTTAGAGACTGATTGCCAGGAGTGTAAGCCACTTCGGTGCTTTTCCTGTTCAGCTGCTAGCAGCTATTCGTGAGGTTCCAGTTCGGGAGTTTGGAACATTCCCTTGAACCAAGTTTGGGAGTTTGGTGTTCTGCGGTAGCTGTGCCTGTGTCTCTGGAAGGGGAAGATCTTCTAAACGGCGTTTTAACCCTTTTATGCCCGGGGTTCCGTTACAAATACAATAAGATATGATAATACAATGAGCAGTAATAATACAATAAGCTGTGATAATACACTGGGCTGTTATAATACAATGAGCTGTAATAATACGATAAACTGTGATAATACAATAAGCTGTACTAATACACTGAGCTATGATAATACAATGAGCTGTTATAATACAATGAGCTGTAATAATACGATAAACTATGATAATACAATAAGCTGTGATAATACAATGAGCGGTTTTAATATGACATGATAATAGTACAATAAGCTGTAATGAAATTATCAGATGCAGTAATACAAAAAGATGTAATAATACAATACGTAAGTAAGCTATGATATCACTTGGTTACCAGTAAGCTTACTGTAAAGGTAGATGTACTTTGATCCTTTGGAGGTTCAGTAAAGCATTATACATACCGCACAGCGAGCCGTTGCAGGTACTCTCTCTGGGGCAGTTAGAGCAAGGAGCCCCGACCTTGTACGGTTGCAGGCCGTGGAAATTACCTCTGGAAGTAGAAAGAAAAGCAATGTGAGATAGAGCTGAACCCTCTCGGGTATGGAGTGGGCGGTTCTAGATTTATCTAATCAGCAGTCACCAAGTAGGAGAGAAGTCCTCGCTCCTTGGCCTGGTTGGTGAAAAGAAACGTTTAGCCAAGTGATTAATTAACATGGCCTGTTATGTTCAGCTTTCCACTAACTATGAGCTCGATTAAAGCCAATCATCTTTACATGGAGTTTATCGGCATCACACACCAATTACAAATCATTTACTATGTAATACGCATTAGTATATCAATACTATGTAATATCATACAAATCTGTGTCTATATAAATTTATTAAAACTGCCAATTGTAAAAGACACAGATGTGTTTAAAACTCTGTGACAACTCACTGTGTATTGAATAGTTCTTAAATCTATGTATCAACCAGTCCTCAGTGGCCAACACAACACCGTTGTAGCCACCGCAGAACAGCATGCAGATCATATCTTACAGATATTTCTGCAATATCCCCATTTATGTCAGCTTAATCCAAATGCTCAAAGGGTATTCACCATGCAAGAGAGCAGAAAGAACAAAAAGGGTTATAGCTTTTATTTACTAACTGAAATCAAAAATCCTGATTGTGGTGGGCCCATGCCCGTCCATGAATTATCTTTATGTGATTGCCTGTGTTTCCCCCATGTATCTGTGAATTTGTGTATGTTTTACCAAAATCCCATTTAGAATGTTTAGTTAGAATGTTCACACATAGCTAACAAGGTTTGAAAAACAAAAACCACAAGGGGAAGCCTCGGCGCGTGCAGACCCTGGGTGGCGACCAGTTTGTTAGATGAACGCCATCCGGGGGGAGCATTCACAGATTGCTTCCTGTCTTGTTCGGTTCCCGAACAAGGCCCTCCCCAATGCCCCTTGGAATGTTTGCACCAATCAATTAGAACGTTGGCAACTTGCAACATAAGTGTGAAATCGCAAGGGAAGCAATTAATGAGTGCTTCCCTGGGTGGCCGCCATTTGTATAGATGAGCGGCAGCCAGGGGGAGCATTCGTGTCCCAAAAGGAAACGCTTCCCTTGCCTGGTTTAGCCCAGGGACCCTGCTTACGAAGGCTGTTCATGCCGAGTACCGTTCTGGGTGTCCCTGAGGTTGGTGGGGACATCCCTTGGGTACAATAGTGGTTTGGTGGGCTTTCTGTGGTTGGGAGTCACAGAGGCAGGACGCTTTCATCCAGTTACTGTGGGAAAATAGGTCTCTTCATTCTGCATTTGTGGCAAAACTAGCCACCGGAGACTATCAAACTATGTTTGTATTCTTTCTAAAGCTGTAGAGACAAGTGTAGGATTGTAATTGCATTTCAGGCGAATGAGGGCATTCGTATGCTGGCGGCATGAAAACCCCAGCATTCATACTGTAGATTCACGAACAGTGAGTTTCAACACTGTTCGTGAAACGAATAACCTACTGAATGGAGGTTGTGTGGCGCCCACATTGTTGCAATCGGTAGTTAAGTGTGTTCCTAGGTGGCCGTCGTTCGGCTACCGACCATGCGGCGGCCGGCCATCTTGGTTCCTTTGTTAGCCCAGCGGGGTTTGGTCATCGAGCGCCTGGAACCAAAATCGGCTACTCGACGGCGCGAACCCCGCTGGACTTCAAGGCCGTTCGGGAGCCACGGCCAATCGGTAGGTTGTTCCCCTGATGTCAATCGGTACTTTGAGTAGAACTTGAATTTAATGTGTGTTTCGTGCGGTGTTTGGTTAGTTAGGCTGGGATCTGAGCGGTATTCTCACGAACTGTGCGCTCAGACCCCAGCTATCTACCGAATGTCCATTTGTTTAAATAAAGGGAATATTATGGGAATTATGTATTTTAATGTGAAATGTAAGTTCTGCTGCACGGAGGGATAATCCACTTTACGGTATATTCTCGTGGGAGTATCCCTCTCATGCAGCAGTGCATGGTGGGAAAAATGTATGCATTGTTCAGTTCCCTACTGTGCCACCCCTTGCATGGGGAATCCCATAAATACTGTGCCTGTAATTAAAACCTCAGTTGACCTCCAAGCCATGTGTCGTCTAGTTCTTGGGAGGAAGGGATTGTAACTACGCTACCTGGATTTTGCCTGCTATGTACCTGCTTGATTCTGTCTACCAGCAGAGATACAGTGGATAATACTACTACTCCGCTACAGCATTAGTTGAGGAAACCAGTCGGGTTACCCTCAGCCCGCTACACTGATTAAAAGTGTGACCTCAGCAAAGTTTGAAGAGTGATAGAGAGCTGACTGAGGGGAGATAGCTGAGTTATGGAATAGAGAGTGATAGAGAGGTGACTATGAGGAGATAGCTGAGTGATGGACTGAAGAGTGATAGAGAGGTGACTATGAGGAGATAGCTGAGTGATGGAATGAAGAGCGATAAAGAGGTGACTTAGGGGAGATATGTGAGTGATGGAATGAAGATCTATAGAGAGTTGACTAAGGGGAGATAGCTGAGTGATGGAATGAAGAGTGATAGAGAGGTGACTATGAGGAGACAGCTGAGTGATAGAATGAATGGATGTGATAGATGTGACTTTGAGGAGGGAGCTGAGTGAGGGAATGAAGAGTTATAGGTTACTATGATTATTGATTTGTTGGTTGGCCACATTGCACAGGGCAGGTTTACTCATTGCGTTACTTCTGTTGGAAAAACATATTTTATTACACTTGCACCATTACTAAAACCCTTCAGAATAACAAGATAGTGAATAGATGTGGATTTCCAAGTAAGGTTTTAGTTTGGTGCAGAGGTACGCTTCCTACTTTCACCCCCTTGAGCATGGTCTCTGAGAGGTCCGAGACTGGAACCTCACCTCTCATGTTCCAGGGTGGACACAAGTTTGTGGATTTTATTTTAAATATATGAAAAAATAATTGTGGCAAAAGTAACCTCACCACTGGTTTTTGGAGGGGCATGTTTGCCAGTCTCCTACTCTGTGATTATGGCCCCTGTGTTAAATCATGGTTGAAACCACTGTTTGTGCCTTTATTTTACTATGTATGGCTACACTTCAAACTCCCGAAGCGGTTCAAAGCGGCACTTCGAAACTCCCGAACAACCATTGCCACCAAATGTGACAGACTGTCTGGCACCCTTACTGGGTGCCTACACCAATTGATTCTCCTCGTGTCACGGAGGACTCCAAGCACTCCACCAGACACCATCAGCACTGTAGACCCCACAAACCACCGCAGCTTGATTGGGGTTTTACCATCCCCCACCCAAGACCAGGATTCAGCTTCCAGTGAGTGAACCTCTCCTACTCCAGAGAGTATAGCAGGAACAGCTCTTATAAGAGCTAGTGATTAGAACCCAGGGGAGTATAATGAGTATAGCAATTGTCAGAGTGAATATAGCTGTCCCCTCCACACATGAGACGAGGCTCTATGTTGAGGGTGAAGAGGAACTAGTTTTTAATGGTGCCACACTTGGCCTTATATGACAATCCCCATGCAAGGGGTATGCCCACATGGACCTGATGGTAGACTGATTTACAACGTCACAGACCAATAACAATAAGGTTACAAGGCACAACACTCCCACACAGCACACAATCCATCCTCTCTGCCTGGGAGATAATTGAGTCAGATACTGTATTAGCTCTAATATCTCCAGGCAGAATAAAAACACTTATTTCTATAAAACCCCAAAAGTACCCCCAAAACACATAAAATCCCCATAAATGTTAAATCCCCTGATAGTCCTGATCTGGGTGACCAACATATCCAAAAATCACCCAGATCAGTTCAGGGGTTCAGGAATTCTATGGAAGTCACATTTTGAATGTTAAGACACTCACCGCCAGGTAGATGAAGCCGCCGTTTAGTAAATAATCCCCTTCTCCAGAAATGCAGTTTATATCCAGCCGACCGTCAAACTCCCGAACGAAGTCCACGAACACGGCAACTCCCGAACAGCAAAACAGTTGAACGCCTTCCACAGCTAAAAATAACGAAGCGCTGTCCCAGTAATAATTCCCCCACAAACGAGACCAAGCTCCGTCTTGAGGGTCAAATCAGGATCTGTTTAATGGGGGCTACCTGCCCGGTATTTATGCAGGTCTCCACAAGGTGGACACTCCCCGAGGGGACCTTGTGGAAGACTGTAAAATATTTTAGACAGTAGCCAATCGCAGTGGCTTCAATATAAGCCCTTCCCATCTTACCCATAAATCCGTCTTCTCTACCCCGGAGATAATTAGGAAGAAACCTAATTATCTCCCAGGGTAGAGACAATCGCCATTTTAAATTACAGTAGTAAAAATACATTAAAATACATAACTGAAGAAATACCGAATGAATATAGTTCGTGTAACGTATCCCCAGACAGCCTGGATCTGAGTGCATATTTTCACCGAATAGCGCTCAGATCCGATGTATCTAGTCGAATCGCCATGGAGTCAAAGTCTTTCACCAGTCCTTCGGTATACGAATGACTCCATGGGACTGCTGTCTGGGTAAAAGTCCATACGGATGAATAAAAACTCCCGAACGACCGACGTTCGCATGCCTTGTCGAAATGGAAGGTGGGCATCAGCTTCCAGCGGTGTTCGGTAGTTTAAGTGTCCGTTTTTAGTTCCATACAATTTGTACCGAACACCGCTATGCGTTCGTGTGTCCCAAAATGGCCGCTGCCTCGTGGTCGACATGCGAACGACGACCACCCGTACGAATGGAATGGAGAGGTGTCTGCGGTTAACCACAACGTTCTAATTGGGGCCAAGAGGTTAACCAGCAGCACACTCCTCTCCTGGGTGGTCGTTCGTTCGGTAGTTTCAATCGGTAGTTTGCAAATTACACGAACGGGGGTATACGAACAGGGAATCCAGCGAACAAAGGGAAACAGACGAACCAGCAATAAAGATGAATCTGTCACACGGCTCCCCCCTTGTGGGACACTCCGGCAGACCCGGCTTGACCCTTTGGCGGGTCAACGTGGGGATGACTGGACTAAGATGGGGTGAGGATGTCGGTTTGCCTGGACAATCCATCTGCATTCCCGTTCTGCTTACCGGGTCGATAACTGATGGTGAAATTATAGGGTTGTAGCGCTAAACTCCACCTCAGCAGTCTGCCATTGTCTCCGGAGACCCGGTTAAGCCAGACAAGGGGATTGTGGTCCGTCACAAGGGAAAATTCCTGTCCATATAAATACGGGCTTAACTTTTTCAATGCAAACAATAATGATTACTGTGTTTAGTGCGCTTATAAGAATAATAACGTGGTACAAAAGCAGCTACACACTCTAGTGGGTGCTCTCTATCCCCCACTAAGATATAGAAATAAAACACAGTGAGTCCAGTATAGACTGGATAAGAATCCAGACCGTACTAGTCAAGTGAGTGGAGCGCTAAATATTCACACTTACCCTTAATTAGGGTTAAATCTCAGATGTATGTATGTACATGCAAATAAAACAAAAAAAATACAACACAATATAGTGTAAATCCGTGAGTAGAAGAAATCTTGTGATAATATATCAATAATCGAACTCACATGGATTAGAGCCTCATAGAAGGACAGGCTCAAATCTCTTCAGCATTAGTATCGTATGGAGACACTACACCCTTTAACTGGAGTAAATTTCCTCAAAGAAAAAAGAGAAAAGAGAGAAGAGGAAATTTACTCCAGTTAAAGGGTGTAGTGTCTCCATACGATACTAATGCTGAAGAGATTTGAGCCTGTCCTTCTATGAGGCTCTAATCCATGTGAGTTCGATTATTGATATATTATCACAAGATTTCTTCTACTCACAGATTTACACTATATTGTGTTGTATTTTTTAGTTTTATTTGCATGTACATACATACATCTGAGATTTAACCCTAATTAAGGGTAAGTGTGAATATTTAGCGCTCCACTCACTTGACTAGTACGGTCTGGATTCTTATCCAGTCTATACTGGACTCACTGTGTTTTAACTTTTTCAATGCCCACACCAGGGCCAAACACTCCTTCTCCACTGCCGCATAACTCACTTCTCTGGGTAACAGCTTTCTGCTGAGATATGCGACAGGGTGCTCTCCTCCATCTTCCCCGAACTGGCTCAGCACAGCCCCCAGTCCATACATGGAAGCATCTGTATGGACGAGAAAACGTTTGTTAGGGACTGGGGCAGCCAGGACAGGGGCATTCACAAGAGCTTGTTTGAGTGCTTGAAACGCAGCTTCACAAGCTGGAGACCACAGGACCTGTTTAGGGAGATTTTTCTTTGTCAGGTCAGTCAGGGGTTTAGCAATAGCGCTGTAGTCGGGGACAAAGCGTCTATAGTATCCGGCTGTCCCTAGGAATGCTAACACCTGGGTCTTAGTGATAGGTGTGGGCCAGTTAGCTACTGCCTCTATCTTGGCTGGCTCTGGTCTCTGGCACCCACACCCTACTCTGTGACCCAGGTACTGCACTTCAGCCATGCCTAAATGGAACTTCTCTGGCTTCAATGTCAGGCCAGCGGCCCAAATTTTGTCCAGTACTACCCCTACATGTACCAGGTGTTCCTCCCAGGACTCACTGTAGATCGCAATGTCATCCAGGTATGCACAAGCAAATTCCTGGAATCCATCAAGAAGTCTATCCACCATACGCTGGAAGGTAGCCGGTGCGTTCTTCATCCCAAATGGCATGACCTTAAATTGGTACAGGCCAAATGGGGTGACAAAGGCCGACTTGGGGATAGCATCCTCGGCCAGGGGAATCTGCCAGTAGCCTTTGCACAGGTCTATGGTGGTCAGATAGCGTCCCCTGGCAATGCGATCTAACAATTCGTCTACCCGGGGCATCGGGTAGGCGTCAGTGGTGGTCCGCTCATTGAGGCGCCTGTAGTCCACACAGAACCGGGTGGTCCCATCCTTCTTGGGCACCAGGACTACAGGTGAAGCCCAAGGGCTATCGGAGTGTTCGATGACCCCCAGCTGGGTCATCTCCTGTATCTCCTTCCGCATTCCTTCCCGGACTGCTTCAGGGATACGGTAAGGGGGTTGTCGCAGAGGGTTCTGTCCAGGGGTTTCTACCTTGTGTACAGCTAGGGTAGTGTAACCAGGTTCTTGGGAGAAGGTCGCCTGCTTTTCCCACAGAAGCTGTCTTGCCTGGCCCTTCTCGGTGGAGCTCAATCTGTCCCCTAGCTGTACCAGGCTAGTAAGATCTATCTGGGGGTCCCTCTCTAACAAATCTGGTAAGGGTAAACTTTCTGTATCATCTGCAGCAGGGGCACATACTGCAGCGACATTCTCTGGTCTCTCCTGATACTCCTTTAGCATGTTCACATGGAAGGATCGCTGGATCCTTTCATCCGAACAGCTGGCTATAAGGTAGGTAGTATCACATATCTGCGCTAACACCTTATACGGGCCCTGCCAAGATGCCTGCATCTTGTTTGCCTTCACAGATTTGAGTACTAACACTTTCTGCCCAACCTGGAAGACTCGCTGTCGGGCACCCCGATCGTACCATCTCTTCTGTCTCCCCTGAGCCACCTGGAGATTCTCTCTTACCATTAGAGACAGTTTCTCCATGCGGTCCCGGAGTTCCAGAACATACGGTACTATGGGGGTCCCTTCCTGCTCTGCCTCTCCCTCCCAGTGGCCTCTAATGAGATCTAGGGGTCCGCGGACCCTTCTCCCATATAGCAACTCAAAGGGGGAGAACCCAGTAGATTCCTGGGGCACCTCCCTGTAGGAAAACAACAGGTGAGGCAGGAATCGCTCCCAATCTCTGCAAGTGTCAGAAAAGGTCCTCAGCATCTGTTTGAGGGTACCATTAAATCGCTCGCAGAGACCGTTAGTCTGTGGATGGTAAGGTGAGCTAAGCAGCGGTTTAATGCCGCACACCTTCCACAGTTGCTGGGTGAGCACAGCAGTAAATTGGGTTCCCTGGTCAGAGAGAATCTCTTTAGGGAACCCGACTCTGGTAAAAATCCTAACCAGGGCATCAGCAACTGTCTCTGCCTCTATATTAGACAGCGCTACTGCCTCTGGATAGCGGGTGGCATAATCCACCACGGTGAGAATATATTTCTTACCGGATGGACTAGCCCTGGCCAGTGGACCCACAATGTCAACGGCTATACGGGCAAAGGGCTCCCCAATAATAGGCATAGACATAAGCCTAGCTCTGGGGTGGTCCCCCCGCTTTCCTACCCGTTGACATGTGTCACACGTACTGCAATACATCCGCACAGCCTGGTTAAAGTTTGGCCAAAAGAAGTTCTGCATGATCCTATAGGCTGTGCGGTGGGAACCTAGATGTCCAGCTAGTGGAACATCATGCCCTATCCACAGAATCTCCTGCCGGTATTTTGCGGGCACCACCAGCTGTCGATTCGGCGGAGGGGCAACACTTTTCGGGGAAAGCTTGGGGATCCTATACAACCTGTCCCCCACCCACTCATACCGCTCCCCATCTACTCCCTCCTCTCCAGTATCTGCTCTGTCCCTATACTTCTGGAGCGTCGAATCTGTCTGAGTTTCCCTCCCAAACTCCTCTGGTGAATCCCAGCTAACAGAGGTCTGTTCTAGGGTACCAGTCGGGGAATCGGGTCTTACCTGGGTCTCAGCAGCAGGTGGGCTGGTTACCGCAGCACGGGTCTGGGCACGGGTAGTCACTGGGTGGATGTCAGCAGGTCCCATTGGAGCATAAGCGGATACCAAAGGGGCCAAGTCATTTCCAAGCAAAACATCAGCAGGTAAGTCTTTCATGACCCCCACATTCACGTGTCCAGAGCCCACCCCCCAATCCAAGTGAACCCGGGCAACCGGTAAACGGAACACTGCACCTCCCGCCACCCTCACTGCCACAGTATTTCCAGTGTGTTGGTGTTCTGAAACAAGGTTCTTTTGGAGCAAAGTCATAGTGGCTCCGGTGTCTCTCAGACCAGTTACTGCTTTGCCATTCAGTTTAACGGTCTGCCTGTGCTGTTGACGGTTATCCTGCTGCGCTGCTTGTACTGGATCCGCCTCATGTAGTATACCCCAAAATTCCTCCTGCTCAAGACAGTGAGCGGAAGGTTGGGGTGGCTACTGATTTCCGCCGGCTGGTCTTCTCCACGACTGGGCTTGGCTAGAATTATTTAATGGGCACTCGGGTCGCTTGTGCCCCAACTGCTCACACCCATAGCACTGGATAGGCTGGGAGTAGTCCCGGGCGTTGAACCGGGCTGGCTGAACATAATTGTTCGCGGTTGGCATTGTGGGGGTGCGTTGCGCTGGGTGTTGATATACTGCAGTGGTTGGGGGAACTGCTGGTTTGTACTCCACTCGGGTAGGGACCTTGGCTGCTGTCTGGTCCAGTTTCCTGGCATCAGTGTACTCATCAGCCAGACGAGCAGCTTCGGGTAAGGTAGCGGGTTTACGGTCCCTAACCCACTCTCTGACTCCTGCAGGTAAGCGGTCAAAGCAGTGCTCCAACAAAAATACTTGCAGTACTTCTTCCCCAGTTACCGCTTGGCACCCTGCCATCCAGTGGGCTGCGGTGCGGTGTACTCGGCATGCCCACTCAACATAAGAATCGCCAGCCTGTTTGTTGGTGTCCCGGAATCGCCGCCGGTACGCCTCAGGGGTCACAGCGTATCTGGCCAAAAGGGCATCCTTCACTGCCCTGTAGCTGGTAATTTCCTCCTCTGGGATGGCCCGAAACGCCTCACTGGCCCGGCCGGATAACTTCCCAGAGAGGATGGTGACCCATTCCTCTGCGGGTACCTGGTGTAAAGCACATTGCCTTTCAAAATCAGCCAGGAACCCATCAATCTCTCCTTCGGCTTCTACAAAATTCCGAAAGGCAGCAAAGGGTACTTTTCTCCTTCCATTATTATTATATGGTACCTCAGCTGCTGCAGCGCCTCTTCCTTGAAGCGCCTGTTGTGCTGCTACTGCTGCTTGCACTTGAACCACAATATCTGCTGCGGGGTTGGGGCCAAAATGTGCCAGCCTGATCTGAACTGCCCGGTTAAATTGTATCTCCTCGGGTGTTAACTCCAGTATGCCAGGCACATCAGCTCTTCCCGTTCCCTGTGCTGCATCCATTTCCAATAGTATGGCAATAATCTCCCTTTTCTTGAGATTACTCGCTGATCGTCCTCTGCGTTCTAATATATCTTTAAGGGTAGCACGCCTTAACTCTTCATACTGCATTTCCAACCTGGGATGTGTAGCTGGCCTTCTGGGCGGTAGGATTCATCCCGTCGCTTGCCACCAATTGTTAAGACACTCACCGCCAGGTAGATGAAGCCGCCGTTTAGTAAATAATCCCCTTCTCCAGAAATGCAGTTTATATCCAGCCGACCGTCAAACTCCCGAACGAAGTCCACGAACACGGCAACTCCCGAACAGCAAAACAGTCGAACGCGTTCCACAGCTAAAAATAACGAAGCGCTGTCCCAGTAATAATTCCCCCACAAACGAGACCAAGCTCCGTCTTGAGGGTCAAATCAGGATCTGTTTAATGGGGGCTACCTGCCCGGTATTTATGCAGGTCTCCACAAGGTGGACACTCCCCGAGGGGACCTTGTGGAAGACTGTAAAATATTTTAGGAAGAAACCTAATTATCTCCCAGGGTAGAGACAATCGCCATTTTAAATTACAGTAGTAAAAATACATTAAAATACATAACTGAAGAAATACCGAATGAATATAGTTCGTGTAACGTATCCCCAGACAGCCTGGATCTGAGTGCATATTTTCACCGAATAGCGCTCAGATCCGATGTATCTAGTCGAATCGCCATGGAGTCAAAGTCTTTCACCAGTCCTTCGGTATACGATTGACTCCATGGGACTGCTGTCTGGGTAAAAGTCCATACGGATGAATAAAAACTCCCGAACGACCGACGTTCGCATGCCTTGTCGAAATGGAAGGTGGGCATCAGCTTCCAGCGGTGTTCAGTAGTTTAAGTCTCCGTTTTTAGTTCCATACAATTTGTACCGAACACCGCTATGCGTTCGTGTGTCCCAAAATGGCCGCTGCCTCGTGGTCGACATGCGAACGACGACCACCCGTACGAATGGAATGGAGAGGTGTCTGCGGTTAACCACAACGTTCTAATTGGGGCCAAGAGGTTAACCAGCAGCACACTCCTCTCCTGGGTGGTCGTTCGTTTGGTAGTTTCAATCGGTAGTTTGCAAATTACACGAACGGGGGTATACGAACAGGGAATCCAGCGAACAAAGGGAAACAGATGAACCAGCAATACAGATGAATCTGTCACATTGACTGACCGCATGCATGGTCCCATGCCCAAAACATTTCCAGAGAATCAGGCTGTGCAGACGGTTTTCTTTGGGAATTCAAATTCAAAATACCGAACGTAGCCGTTCGTGAGTAAAGTCAGTGTATGTCTCTTGTTCAGCAGTTTATTCTTACCGAACGCTGTTCTACCCCCACTCAAATAGCTGAAAATCCATGGAAGGTAAATACACTGCTCAAAAAAATAAAGGGTACACAAAAATAACACATCCTAGATCTGAATTAAGTAAATATTCTTCTGAAATACTTTGTTCTTTACATAGTTGAATGTGCTGACAACAAAATCACACAAAAAAAAAAAAAAATGGAAATCACATTTTTCAACCCATGGAGGTCAAAATTAAAGTGGAAAAACACACTACAGGCTGATACAACTTTGATGTAATGTCCTTAAAACAAGTCAAAATTAGGCTCAGTAGTGTGTGTGGCCTCCACGTGCTTGTATGACCTCCCTACAATGCCTGTGCATGCTCCTGATGAGGTGGCGGATGATCTCCTGAGGGATCTCCTCCCAAACCTGGACTAAAGCATCTGACAACTGACTTTGGTGCATGGAGCGAGACATGATGTCCCAGATATGCTCAATTGGATTCAGGTCTGGGGACCGTGCGGGCCAGTCCATAGCATCAATGCCTTCATCTTGCAGGAACTGCAAGTGTTCTCTTGGTGTTCTCTGGCAAATGCCAAACATCCTGCACAGTGTTGGGCTGTAAGCACAACCCCCACATGTGGACGTCGGGCCCTCATACTACCCTCATGCACATTTGTGGCCTGCTGGAGGTCATTTTGCAGGGCTCTAGCAGTGCTCCTCCTGTTCCTCCTTGCACAAAGGCAGAGGTAGCGGTCCTGCTGCTGAGTTGTTGCCCTCCTACGGCCTCCTCCACGTCCCCTGATGTACTGGCCTGTCTCCTGGTAGCGCCTCTGGACACTACGCTGACAGACACAGCAAACCTTCTTGCCACAGCTCGCATTGATGTGCCATCCTGGATGAGCTGCACTACCTGAGCCACTTGTGTGGGTTGTAGACCCTCTCATGCTACCACTAGAGTGAAAGCACCACCAGCATTCAAAAGTGACCAAAACATCAGCCAGGAAGCATAGGAACTGAGAAGTGGTCTGTTGTCACCACCTGCAGAACCACTCCTTTATTGGGGGTGTCTTGCTAATTGCCTACAATTTCCACCTGTTGTCTATCCCATTTGCACAACAGCATGTGAAATTGATTGTCACTCAGTGTTGCTTCCTAAGTGGACAGTTTGATTTCACAGAAGTGTGATTGACTTGTGTTGTTTAAGTGTTCCCTTTATTTTTTTAAGCAGTGTAGTTATCGGTGTTCGTGCCATCGAGTGTCCAATTTGAGTTCCATTAACTCGACAACCAAACACCGCTCATTGTACTTGCAGCTTTAGCTGGCCGTTGCCATGTGTTCGAATGCCGCTTCAAACCACTTCGACCGTTTGGGAGTTCGAAGTGCTGCTTCGAACCACTTTGGGAGTTTGAAGTTGTAGCGGTTACCCTGGGTAGTAGAGGGGTTTCTACCACTGGGGTGTGTCCTTTTCCCGATCAGTGAGGAGTATTCTCAGCGTCCAGTAGTGATCCAAGTGAAGAAGCTCTTACAAGAACTAGTGTGATATCTGTATAGCTGTTACCCCCAATAAGAGACGAGACAATGGCAGGTACTCTCTTTTTATGCAGTTCTCCCATGCAAGGGAGACACACATAGACAATTATACATTAGCCAATAAAACAATGGTTACAACCCACATATTCCCTCCCCTCTGCTTGGGAGATAATTGAGTTACTTACTGTATCTACTCAATTATCTCCAAGCTGCAAAATCATACTTTTCATACGTTTTTATAACTCCACGATTTTAAATACAATATGAATAAAACTTTTATTTGTATAAACAGCATAACTTGGGGACAAACATATCCAAAATTCACGTACATCCGTCCAGGGGTTCAGGAGATAGTTGAAAGTCTCTTTGGACCGACCGCACGCCTGTTTGCATGCCCAAAACAGTTCCACAGATTCAGGCTGGTGCGGTTGGTCTATCTTTCCATTCGAATAAAGTTCAAATTGCACGAACGGATCGGTTCGTGCTTACTCTCTTTAGATGCGGCTTGTTCGTGAGTTTATTCTGGAGAAAGTGCGCTCTGTTCTGGGTGGTCGGGCGTTCGGTAGAAAATTTGTGATTCGAACGGCCATTACTATAACATAAAATACAGTCAATTAGCCGAAGGATTTTACACGAACAGCTTGTTCACACAATTACAGATCCAACAACAGGGGGATCTGTTACAGAAGTGTTACTGTCCATGTCCAAAAAGGCCACAAACAGTGGTTTCACCAGGGTTTAACAAAGGGGCCATAGTCACAGGGTAAGATGCTGGCAAACAGGCCCCTCCAAAAGCCAGTGGCGAGGTTACTTTCGCCACAATAAAAATGAATTTTGTTTTACCCAATTAATCAAAAATACTTGTTACTTGCAGGTCCAATTGCCACATTGTACACAGGTGATCAATGAAAAGAGAATGCATTAAAATAATAAAAAGTGAATGAAACTTACGGTGGTTCATAGTTACAGACCATAAAGTAAACATTAGGCTCATCATATCCTTCAATCGTCTCACAAAAATGGTCTCCACATCCTATTCGTTCTGTGGTGGCCCACACCATCTAAAGAATAGTAAAGAGAATAAACCATTCAAGCTGCACTGTATTTTACCCTGGTAAGTAAACTCATGTCACTGTGCTGTATGTTCTCTACCGTTGGGCCACTTCAGATGAATTATTGAAAGATGGCTGATAGTGATGAGAGCTAGGTCTGCTTAGAATGATAGGATCACAGGTTATAGCATCTTTAATACGGGGATGAAGCCCATGACAAATCTGAATGCCTCCTAACCTGATATGTGTAATCAATGATTTTTGGTGTTACACCAACAGACAGACATTATTAACTATTCTGAGGAGTACGCTACAGAGTGGGTTTAGACTATTTTTTATTTTTTTACTATCTAAAATTATTTTTATTCTCCTTTTTATGTTAATATCCCAGACCCTGTGTAATCTTTTTACATCTAACAGATACTGCACCCTTCACACACACACTGCACCCCTCACACACATACTGCACCCCTCACACTGCACCCCTCACACATACTGCACCACTGCAACCCTCACAGGCCCACTGCACCACACACACACTGCACCCCTGACACATACTGCACCCCTCACACACACTTCTCCCCTCATAGGCCCACTGCACCCACACACACACTGCACCCCACACACACTGCACTCATAACGCACACTGAACCCCTCACACACACTGCACCCATCACAAACATACTGCACCCCTCACACACACTGCACTCATAACACACTTTACCCCACCCACACTGCACCCCTCATAAACATTGCACCCCTAACACACACTGCACCCCTCACATCCATAACACACACCCCCTAACACCCACTTTACCCCTCACAAACACTCCCCCCTCACACACATACTGCACCCCTCGCACACACTACAACCCTTGCACCCACTGCACCCCTCACCACAATGCACTCCTCACACACACTGCACCCCTCACACACACACTGCACCCCTAACACACACTGTGCCCCTCACACACACACTGCACCCCTCACACACACACTACACCCCTCACACACACTGCACCCTTCACACACACACACACTGCACCTCTCACACACACACTGCACCTCTCACACACACACACTGCTCCCCTCATAGACCCACTGCACCCACACACACACACGGCGCCCCTCACACACACTGCACTCATAACACACACTGAACCCCTCACACACACACACTGCAACCCTCACACATATACTGCACACCTCCCACACACTGCACACATACTGCACACCTCCTCACACACTTAAAAAAAAATGATAGCTAAAGAGAGCAAAACCAACCCCAAAGCATTTTTTAAGTACATAAATTCTAAAAAAAACTAAAATGAAAGTGTAGGTACACTAAAAACTGAAACAGGGGTGTTAGTTAATGAAGACCAGGAAAAGACAGGAATTTTAAATAACTATTTCTCCTCCGTATATATTAAGGAAGAACCCATGGCAATAGATGTGCAAATGATTGCTACTAAAAACTTGCAGAATAATTGTAATTGGTTAACTCAAGACAAGGTGCTGCAGCAACTAAAGAAAGTTAATATAAACAAAGCTCCGGGGCCTGACGGTATCCATCCACGTGTACTTAAGGAACTAAGTGTAGAAATAAGTGAACCTCTGTTTTTAATTGTTGCGGAGCTGCAATTTTATAATCCCAGGATCTCTGCTGGTAGAATGCAATAACCAAGTACAAAGCTGGAAGCAGGCAATATTCCCAAATCCTCCCAAGAACCAGACGAAACACAGTCTGAGAGTCAACTGCCACTTTATTCAAAAAGACTGATATTTAAAGCAGGTCACTCAACTGTCACTTTATTAAAAATAACTGATATTTAAAGCAGGTCACTCAACAGGGGTTTCCAAAGATGGGCAGCAGGGGTTTTGGTTGAGGGGACTGGAGGGAGACTACCGTTTCCAGGTCCTCCTCCCAACAGCCCCTGCTGTAACATACAGTAATGAAAACTACGAGGACATAAACCGTTACCTTTCTACTTCAAAATATACAACTTAGTCAGTTTTAATAGCAATGCTAACGAATGGGGAGGATTCGAACAGACATACACAGTACAGCATAAATTAAACATAGCCGGAGACGCCACACTATACCGGCGCGCAGTACACAACAGAAAATAGGCACAACCATTCTATCTTAGGCAGTCCCAAGTGGCTAGGTTTGCCACAATGCTCCCCAAAACCAAGCCGGCATACACAGTCTGATCCCAACGGATCGGCTTGGGGATGTCCGGGGGAGTGCTCACAGATCATTTCTCAAGTTCTGTCTGTCTGGACAACCCATCGGCGTTACCATTCTGTTTTCCAGGGCGATAATGGATCGTGAAATCAAACGGCTGCAGCGCCAAACTCCAGCGCAACAGCCGGGCATTGTCTCCTGACACCCTGTGTAGCCACACCAACGGGTTGTGATCTGTGAGCAAGGAGAATGGTTGTCCATACAAATAAGGTTGTAACTTTTTGAGGGCCCACACCACGGCCAGGCATTCCTTCTCGATGGCGGCGTAGCCTACTTCCCTTGGTAGTAATTTTCTGCTTAAGTAAGCTACGGGATGTTCTCCGCCATCAGCTCCCACTTGGCTCAGTACTGCCCCCAATCCAAACATGGAAGCGTCTGTGTGAACAAGAAATCGTTTAGTTGGATCAGGGGCAGTTAACACAGGAGCCTTAGTTAATGCAGTTTTTAGTTCATGGAATGCCTGTTCACACTCTGGGGCCCAGTTGACCTGTCGTGGCAAGTTTTTCTTGGTCAAGTCCGTCAGGGGTTTGGCCAGGGCGCTGTAATTGGGCACAAATTTTCTGTAGTAACCAGCGGTACCAAGGAACGCCAATACTTGTGTCTTTGTCCTGGGGGTAGGCCACTTAGCTACTGCCTCTATCTTGGCCGGTTCGGGCCTCTGCTGTCCGCATCCTACCCTGTGACCCAGGTACTGCACCTCTGCCATCCCTATGTGACACTTGCTAGGTTTTAGTGTCAGCCCTGCCTCTCCAATACGGTCAATGACCACACTAATATGTTTCAAATGATCTGCCCAGGTCTGGCTATAAATGGCTATATCATCTAAGTACGCACAGGCGTACTCTTGGAACCCGTCCAGTAGCCGATCTACCATCCTCTGAAAGGTAGCCGGAGCGTTTTTCATCCCGAAAGGCATGACCTGAAATTGATACAGGCCAAACGGGGTGACAAACGCCGACTTGGGGATGGCCTCCTCGGCTTTTGGAATCTGCCAGTATCCCTTACACAGATCAATGGTAGTGAGATACTGGCCTCTTGCCTTCCTATCTAGCAGCTCGTCTATACGGGGCATCGGGTAGGCGTCAGACACTGTTTTGTCATTGAGCCTCCGGTAGTCTACACAAAACCACGTGGTGTCATCCTTCTTGGGTACTAGCACTACCGGTGATGCCCAGGGGCTATCTGAATGTTCGATAACCCCTAACTGCAACATTTCCTCAATTTCTTTCCTCATGTGCTCCCTTACTGCTTCAGGGATACGATACGGAGTCTGTCTCATAGGGAGCTGTCCTGGGGTCTCTACTCGGTGGGTAGCTAACAGAGTGTACCCTGGTAAATTGGAGAAGGTAGCACCTTTTGCCGCAATCAACTCCTGTACCTGGGCACGCTCCTGGAGACTTAGCCGCTCCCCCAGCTGCACACCTGTAGCGTTTTCTGCAGAATCTTCCTTTTCTAACATGTCTGGCAAGGGCAGATTCTCATAATCCTCAGTGGCTGGGGCACAGATGGCTGCTACCTCCTCTATTCTCTGGTGATAGGGTTTGAGCATGTTCACATGGAGCATGCGTCGTTTCCCTACCCCAGAGCACGGGCCGATCACATAAGTGGTGTCACATCTCTGTTCTACCACTTGGTATGGGCCCTGGAAGGTGGCCTGTAGCTTGTCTGTGCGGACAGGTTTCAAAATTAGAACTTTCTGTCCCACCTGAAAGCTACGGTCTCTGGCTCCCCTATCGTACCACCGGCGCTGTCGCCGCTGAGCCGCCCGGAGGTTCTCCCGTACGGTTTGGGTTAGAGCCTCCAAGCGGTCCCGGAACTCCAGCACGTATGGCACAATGGGGACTCCATCTGCACTGCTCCCCCCCTCCCAATGTTCTCTAATTAAGTCTAGGGGTCCCCTCACCCTTCTCCCAAACAATAACTCAAACGGAGAGAAGCCGGTAGATTCCTGTGGCACTTCTCGGTACGCAAAAAGCAGATGGGGTAAAAACCTCTCCCAGTCTTTATGGGACTCCCCAAATGTCCTGATCATCTGCTTCAAGGTACCGTTAAAGCGCTCACACAACCCATTGGACTGCTGGTGATAGGCAGAATTTACAATTGGCTTAATGCCACATAACTTCCATAGCTGGTGGGTCACTTCGGCTGTAAATTGGGTCCCCCTATCCAAAATTATCTCTTGGGGAAATCCCATTGTAACGGACCGTTTTGCACAAAAGGGGAAAAAACCGCTTAGACGATAATCCCCTTTTTAGAGACAGGCACAGCTACTGTAGAATCACCAAAACTCATGAACTGGATACAAAATAGCACTCCAACTCCCGAACTGGAACCTCCCAAATAGCTGCTAGCAGACGAACAGGAAAAGCAGACGAACAGCTTACACTCCTGGCAATCAGTCTCTAACAGCATACAGTGAATCCCCCCAAGAACGAGACAAGGCTCCGTGTTGAGGGTCAAGCAGTGGTCTGAGGTGCTGGCACACCCAGCCTGGTTTTTATTGCAGTCTTGCAAATACAGGACCGCCCACAGGGAGGTATAAAACAACCAATCACATCACAGTTACATCCCACATATTCCCTCCCCTTATCCTGAGAGGAAACTCAATTATACATGCAGTTAAAACATACTTTCTACCCAACTTTCATAACTCTAAAACCATACATCACATTCACATAAAATTACATATGCACAATCAATCCATTCAGGGGAACAACATATTCAAAATGGCACAAATCAGACAAGGGGTTCAAAAGTTAGTAAAAAGTCCTTTGTGACTAAATGAAGCATGGCTTTTTGGCCCAAACCAGTTTCAGAGTCTTCTATCCTGGAGATAAGTAATTCAATTATCTCCCAGGATAGACACAAGACTCCATTAAGCACATGGTTGCAAAGAGACACCAAACACTTTAAAATACATAAAGTCACATTTATACATAAAACACAGACATTTCACATATCCCCAGATAGCTCAGGTCTGAGCGCACATTATTAAGTGAATGGCTCTCAGACCACACGAATACAGTTTAATCGCCATGGAGCCAAAGTCTTTA
>OW240917.1:1224859-1241713 GCA_933207985.1 Pelobates cultripes
AGATAAGAGATCACCAAATACAGTGGGAATACCCACACATAGAGAACAGATCCCCACGAGGTATGGAAATGTATCTAGGGATACAAAAGGGACACCAGATAGGCACTCTAGGGAGATAAAAAGATCACCAGAACCAGTGGTAAGGAGGAAAATACAGACGAGTAGGAGCGATCAGCATCCGGTAGAAAGAATACCAAGGGGGATAAATAATAGAACTGATTGGGATGAAAAGAAAAAAAATCCCTACTTATAACAGATTTAATGCCCTCAACACTCAACACAAAGAGGAGGATTTTTGTGGAGACTACATGAAGGGCAGGTACAAGGACAACAGACTAGGCTGGGGAACCCCAGGAAAAAGAGGACGGAGTATAGAGGACGGGGAACTAGAGGAGGAATTCTTTTACAAAAAAGGAAAAAAAGTCAGAGAATAAAGGGAAAAGGTATTTTTAATTTATCATCAAAAACACTTACTAATCCCCAAATAAATCTACTTGAGAAGGGACTTAAATTTGAGCCCACTAAAGCACTTGATAAGTTCAGTATCTATGTAGATCTTAATAGATTCAAAAGGAAAATGTGTTTGAAAAAATTCTTCCTAAAAAATCCAATCACTAGGCCAGAAGTACCCATAGAAAGGTCAGAGGCTGTGCACACTGAACTTAAAGCAAAATCTTCATTCTATCCTAGGTTCTGTATCTCAGAAGAGATGTCAACCTTTGAAAAGATGGTGATGAAGGATATAGAAAAGATTAAAAAACCAAATCAAAAACAATTCAACCTTAATTATGGGGAAAGACAGGCATTGAAGGAATTAAGGCAGGACAATTCATTGGTAATTAAACCAGCAGATAAGGGTGGGGGTATAGTCATTTTGGACAGTGAAGACTATGTAAAAGAAGCCCTTAGACTCTTAGGAGACGACAAGACATATAGAATCTTGACGAAAGATCCAACTAGCGATATAAAAATCACATATGACACTCTCATAGAGGAGGGAAAAGAACATAACATTCTAAATGAAAAAGAGTATGCGTTTCTAAACATGACACAACCTATAATACCGGTCTTTTACCACCTCCCCAAAATCCATAAAGATAGGATAAAACCTCCAGGGAGACCTATTGTATCTGGGATTGGGTCTATTTCCAGCAGACTATCCCAGTACGTAGATAGGTGTCTCCAACCAGTGGTTACCAAATGTCCTAGTTACCTGAAGGACACCTCCAATATCCTCCAAGTTTTAACAGATCATAAGTGGAAGGAAAATAGCTTTTTGGTGACAGCTGACGTTAGTTCACTGTACACCATTATTTCTCACGATAAAGGGTGTCAAGCGACAGAACATTTTTTACAGCAGTCAGGAACATTTCCAAGTGGACAAATTGATTTTTCAGTTAAAAGTATCAGATGGATACTGAATAACAATTATTTTTGGTTTAACGATCTTTTCTACTTACAGATATGTGGAACTGCGATGGGCACGAGGTTCGCGCCAAGCTATGCAAATTTATTCATGGCTTTGTGGGAACAAGAATTTATTTACCAAGATGGTAGTTGGAGCGCGAACCTCGTTGCCTATCGCCGTAGACGACATATTTTTCATTTGGCAAGGGGATGAGACATCCCTGACATCTTTTTTGGACCATCTGAATAATAACGATTGGGGAATTAAATTAGTCTCGAATTATAGCAAGATTCTAGTGGAATTTCTGGACCTCCAAATTTATGTTGAGGATGCATGTTTGAAGACATGTACTTTTTTCAAACCTGTGGATGTTAACAGCTACATTGGGGAGAATAGCTGCCATTTCTCCCCATGGTTGCTGAATGCACCCAAAGCGCAACTGCTCAGGATAAGGAGGAATTGCACGGAGGAATGTAAATTCCAAGAACAATCCCACAAAATTCTGAAAGATTTTAGAGAATAGGGATATAACGAGACATTGTTGGGGAAAGCCCTTGAAGAAGTTAAAATAAAGGACAGAAAAGATCTAATTAAATATAACACTAAAAATAAAGTTGAACCACAAACAATAGGACTTATATGTGACTTTAACTGTAAAAGTAAAGAATTTAGAAAAATAGTTTCAAAGTATTGGCCAATTTTAAGAAATGACACCCTCCTTAATAGTATTCTTCCGGAGAAGCCTAAGATTGTTTATAGAGGAGTAAAGAATTTAAGAAACACTTTAACATCTAACCATATACCCCTAAAAAGATGTAATAGGGACTTTTTCAACGAAACAAAAGGGTTTTATGGTTGTGGACACTGTGGTGCGTGCAAGAACTCAAAAAGTAAGAAGAGACTAGTAAAAGAATTCTCACACCCTCAAAATAAAAAAGTCATGTTTAAGATCAACGAGCTAATTACTTGTCAGTCCACGAGAGTTATTTATCTCTTGATATGTCCATGTGGACTTGTATATGTAGGGCGCACCAAAAGAAAGTTGCACATTAGAGTACAGGAACACATTAGGAACATTAGGAACAACTATGAAAAGCACAGTGTCTCCTTACATTTTAAAAATAAACATAATAGCGATCCCACCCAGTTAGAATTCCATGCAATTCAGAGGGTATCACCCGATTGGAGAGGGGGAGATTTTATTAAAAAATTAGGCCAAAGGGAGATGCAATGGATTTTTAACCTGAATACCATGCAGCCTAATGGTCTCAATGATGATTTTGAGTTATGCCATTTTTTAACTTAAATTATTTTTTTATTAGTATGTTTCATACATTTTAAATATTTGCTCTATGGCCATACCAGTCTGAAAATGCCTGATCTCGTCAGATCTCAGAAGCTATCCAGGCTTAGGCCTGGTTAGTACTTGTATGGGAGACCAGCTAGGAACCTACTATATATTTATATGTTTTTTATATATATATTTTAATATTGATATCATCATTGAAGATAAGCTGCTGACACAATTGAGACCTATTCAATAATAATCAGCATTTCTCCTAAAAGAGCACACTCCTATTCACCACCTATCTTTATGCATGTACTGTCACTTTGAATGAAAAACATTAGATGTTTTTATTTTTTTTGATATGTAAATTTTATGAATTAACTTGTAAGCAATATACAATAATACTATCCCCCTTTCTCCCTTCATTTTTTCGTTTATATATCGCTCAAATTGAGCACCTGGCTTGTAAATAGGAACGGACTTGGTTGAAGGAAGGGCATTTTGCCCAACTTAAAAATGGACGATATGGAACTGTGAGCCCTACATTGAAAACACGCCCAATTTGTGATGCGGCACGTGATGCTTCGGGTCACATGACTTGTTCCGAGACCGGAGCATACTCATTACTAACACAGCACAGCTGTTCATGAAAAAGGACGCCAGCGGATTGGAGGGAGGGAAGTTTGAAGGACCACACAGGAGGAAGTACAAAGTATTTAAACAAGTAACAGCAGCAACTATATTACCGATTGAAAAAGCTGTCTGGGTACAGTGAAACATGTTTCGGCTGGAGGATTGAAGATTCCACATTTTATAATTTCTCACAATTTTGTTTATATTTTACTTGTAAGTTTTTACTACTTTATTTAATAAATTTTGTTTTATATTTGGAATCCACCCTCCATTGTTGCTGCTTAAAGAAGGGTAGTTGCCCCCTTAAAGGCACAGACACCTACACACCAGGAGCCAGGTATAGGGCTCCACATCAGGTGAGAAGCCATTTTTTCTGCACTATTTGACATTGTACATTGGGATTGACCGCACTAGGGGTTCTCCTCCTCCCCTTGTTCTCTCTCTCTCTCTCTCTCTCATGTATGCATAAGGATCTCCAGACGCCTAGAGGACCGATTGGGTACTGTGTCACCATAAGCACACGCAGGCCATTGAGATCTGAGCCTATCCTATAGGGCTCTGCTACATGTGAGTGAGACCATATAGAATATTCCCTCATTGCACTTATTGAAAACGTTATCTGCACTATTTCTTGCATTTACATTTGTTTCAGATATATCGCTATGAGTCACGTTTTCCATACATATGTATGTTAACCCATATGGGTGAGTCAACAAATTTGTAAGCGCTCCATATGCACACCAGTGGTGGTTTTTGTCATTAATTTCCAATACTGAGTGTACACCTAATCTTTTTTGTACTAATCTATAGGGTAGAGAGTCCCTATTTGTGTGGTAGCTGCTGTCATTTTACTCAATTATTAACAGAAAGCGCCTTGAAAACACACAAATTCTTATTACATATGGTACAATGGGAGTGCCGTCTGCGCTCTGGTCTCCCTCCCAATGTTCTCTAATCAGGTCTAGTGGGCTCAAAAGCAGACGTGAGCCTTCCCAGATCATTTCCCAGCAAAACATCCACTGGCAATTGTGGCATCAACCCCACTTCCACCTCTCCTGACCCCGCTCCCCAATGTAGATGAACCCTTGCTGTAAGTAGCCGGTATACTGCTCCCCTGGCTACCCTGACGGCTACAGTCTTGCTTGTCTTAGCTTTATCCGAGACTAGGTGGCTTTTGACCAAAGTTATAGTGGCTCCTGAGTCGCAGAGCCCTTGCACAGTTTTACCCTCTAGGTATATGGTTTGTCTGTGATGCTGCGGTTATCCGCATTCGCCTGTACGGGATCTGCCTCGTGTAGCACTTCCCACTGTTCCATGGTGGTGATTGGAACTGCTGAGCCATAGGCTGTTGTGATCACGTCCTGGTAGTAGTGGGCTGCTGCTCTTGGTGGTGGTGGTGGATCGGTCTCGGAGTTGCGGGCATTCTCGTTTGTAGTGTCCCCATTTCTGGAAGTGGTGACATTGCACAGAGCTTGGCTGGCGGAATCTCGGTTGGGCAGTGGCTGGTGGGGATGGTAGTTGTCGTGGTGGTGCTGTTGTGTTGGTAGGGTAGCTCGACCCCCCCCTGGGGTCTTACAGCGGTCTTAAGGACTACAGGTTTTTGTTGCCTGCGAGCATCCATGTAGTCATCCGCTTTCCTAGCTGCCTCCGTGAGGGATGTGGGTTTGCGGTCCCTTACCCATTCCTGGACATCTGTTGGTACCCCATCAAAGAATTGTTCCAACAGCAACATTTGTAATATGTCCTCCATGGACCGTGCTTTGTTAGCTTGTACCCATCCGAGAGCCGCCCGCTGTAATCTACAAGCCCACTCTGCATGGGAATCTTTTTCCACCTTCTTTAGTTCCCTGAACCACCAATATAACCTCTTTTACCCAACTGTAGTCCTGAATTTCCTCATCGGGTACAGTATGGTAAGCTTCTGCTGCTCGCCCGATTAGTCGCCCAGCTAAAATTGGGACCCAATCTTCTGAGCTGATGTTATGCAAGGTACACAGTTTTTCAAAATCTTGGAGGAAGGCATCTATATCTTCCTCTGCCTTCACACACATTTTAAATGCCTGGTAAGGTATTTTTGGCTTACCCTCTGTTATCATGCTTACTTTCTGGAGTTGTCGTTACCCTTTGCCTCAGTACAAACTCCTGGACTTCCGTCATTGTTGTCAGGATTACTGTTTGATCCAGCACGTAGAACTGTACAGCATGGATGACAAATAAGTAACGTATTACCGGTCCTTAGAATGGCCGGATTTAACGTACAAAGAATAGTCAAAAATACTAGCCGAGGTCAGGGAACACAGAAAGGGACACAGCGATGAGGAAAGCCAGGAGTCAGGATACCAGAACATAGAGAAGTCAATAAACAAAGCCAAAGTCAAAAACCAGGTAGAAAACTATAAACAGGAACGCGCTCTCGGACAACCACAAGGGAAACCACGACAGGGCACTGAGCTGGCTGAGAACTGGGCCTAAATACCCCTCCTTTAGTTCTGATAGGCTGTAACCGGCCTTTGACCCCAAAGTCAGTTACCAGGTTTCATTTGCATAATTGCTGCTCAGCATTAACCCTTTTGTGGATTAGGTTGCTGCTCGGCACAACTTTTCCTGTGTGGACAGTGTTAAGACACCTCCCGTGTCTTTAAGCCAAACCGCCGTTTAGTAAACCTTCCCCGGCTGCAGTACAGTCTCTGTTCGCTTACTCTGTAACCCACGAACCAAATGCAGGGGAAGCGGCAATCTCCCGATCGAAATCCACGAACGGCTCCAAACTCCCGAACGGCAATATACGAACTGCTAGGAACCGTCGAACAATAATATCCCCAAAGCGGCTTTCGTTCCATCCAGCAGTCTCTAACCGTGAAGAAGAAATCCCCCCAATAACGAGACAGAAGCTCCGCATTGAGGGTCAAATAAGATCTGGTTTTACTGTGGGCTACCTGCCCGTATTTATGCAGGTCTCCCACCTGGTGGACACTCCCCTAGGGGACCAAATGGAAGACTTAAAGTACAGACAGATAGAAGGACATTTCTGACACACAGTCACATATCTTACCCACAGTGCATTCTGATTCCCTCCCCTCTGTCCTGGAGTTAATTACCAAGTAACTCAATTAACTCCAGGACAAGGACAGTCGCCATTTTAAACATAAAATAATAAAAGACATAAAAATGCATAACTACATGAAAACTGAACATTTCCCATTCGTATTACATGTCCCCAGATAGCCTGGATCTGAGTGCATATTATTGGCGAATAGCGCTCAGATCCCACACACATAGTTCAATCGCCATGGAGTCAAAGTTCTTACAGTCTTTCGGTATACGAATGACTCCATGGGAGGGCTATCTGGGTTAAGTCTTTTCGTATGCTCTCAATCTCCCGAACGGCCGGTGTTCGCATGCTTTCGTGGAGGCAGCCAGGCGTTCCCTTGTTTCAGCGGTGTTCGGCAGAAAAAGTGTCCGTTTTCAGTTCCATAGAAATAGAGCCAAACACCGCTGAGCGTTCGCATGATTTAAAATGGCCGCTGCCTCGTGGTCGACATACGAACGACGACCACCCTGAGTTCGGTTTAATTGAGAAGTGTCTGCGGTTAACCACAACGTTCTAATGGTGATCACTTCGTTAACCTGCAGCACACTCCTCACTTGGGTGGCCGTTCGTTCGGCAGATTTGTTCGGGAAAAAAAAGAGTCATTCGAATGGCTGGGCTATAGAAACCATCCATTCATACGAATGGGGACAAACAGACGAACGGGCAAAAATCCAGCAGACAGATGGTTCTGTCACAGACAGTAAATGTCATTAACCACTTTTCTATAAGCGGATGAATACGTGACACCAGGTTTCATTTGCACAATTACTGCTCAGCATTAACCCTTCTGTGGATTAGGTTGCTGCTCGGCACAACTTTTCCTGTGTGGACAGTAAATGTCATTAACCACATTTCTATAAGCGGATGAATACGTGACATTACCCCCCACCTGAAGAACGCCCACCGGGCGGACAGGACCAGGCTTGAGAGGAAATTTAGCGTGAAAAGCGCGGATCTTACGGCCCGCATGCAGGTCAGGAGCCGAAACCCAAGAACGATCAGCAGGACCGTAACCTTTCCAAACAACCAAGTACTGTAAAGTGCCCCGAGAAAACCTAGAATCCACGATAGAAGATACCTCATACTCTTCCTGACCACCCACCACCACCGGAGGGGGAGGAACACAAGGAACAGTATATCTATTGCAGACAAGAGGTTTGAGTAAGGACACATGAAAAGTGTTGGGAATCCCTAAAGATGCAGGAAGAGCCAGAGAGTAAGACACTGGATTGATCCTACGAAGCACTCTATAGGGACCAAGGAATCTGGGGGCAAACTTCATGCTAGGGACCTTAAGCTTGATGTTGCGAGATGACAACCAAACCCGGTCCCCCACTTGGTACACCGGGTTGGCACTCCTACGCTTATCAGCAAAATGTTTGAAGCGTTCAGCAGCAGCCCCTAGAGCAGTTTGAACCTTAACCCAGGTATCCCGAATGGAGGCCAGACGCTCATCCAGAGCAGGAATGGCAGTATCAGAAAATACCGCAGGGAGAACCGTAGGATGCCTACCATTATTGACAAAAAATGGACTGTGCCCAGAGGAGTCATGAACAGCATTGTTTCTAGCGAACTCGGCCCACGGGAGTAGTTCGGACCAATTGTCTTGTGTGCTATTAATAAAACAACGCAAATAAACTTCTAATGACTGGTTAGCCCTCTCAGCTGTACCATTGGTCTATGGATGGTAGGAGGAGAAGGAGAGATCAATCCCCAATTGTTTACTGAACGCCCTCCAGAACCTGGACACAAACTGAGAGCCCCTATCAGACACAATATTGTGGGGGATGCCATGCAAACGGACAATTTCACGTATGAAAATTAGGACCAAATCTTGCGAAGATGGCAACTTCTTGAGAGGAATGAAGTGAGCCATCTTAGAAAATCGGTCTACAACCATGAGAATAGTAGTGAACCCAGCAGAGCTAGGAAGCTCAACAATAAAGTCCATGGATAAGTGGGACCATGGAATCTCAGGAACAGGAAGAGGCTGCAACAGGCCACAAGGAAGTGCATGAGTCACCTTAGAAACTGCACACACAGAACATGCCTGCACATATTCCTTTACATCTTTCCTGAGTGAATCCCACCAAAATGATCTAGTGATCGCGGCAGTGGACTTATTGATGCCCGGGTGTCCAGCAGTTATATTGTCATGGAACA
The DNA here is from genome assembly GCA_933207985.1 of Pelobates cultripes. NCBI lineage: Eukaryota > Metazoa > Chordata > Amphibia > Anura > Pelobatidae > Pelobates > Pelobates cultripes. The sequence goes on from OW240917.1 coordinate 1,233,443, forward strand.
CTTTTATGATATTAACCATTTCACATAGGGGAACGAACAGTTTATCACACGGTTTACCACTGGGCGCCTGAGGCTGGGCCTCCAGTATGGTGCCAAGCAGTGGAGAAGACAGTGAGAGGACAGTCGTAGCAATAATACACTCTGGTGGAATAATAGGAGATGTCACCTGTTCTGGAGCTGACTCATTATCAAATTGCCTGGACAAGGCATCAGCCTTGGTATTTTTAGAACCAGGTCTATAAGTAATGATAAAGTTAAAACGTGAAAGGACCAGTGACCATCTAGCCTGTCTGGAAGACAAACGTTTGGCATCCCCTATATATGCCAGATTTTTGTGGTCGGTTATGATCAACAGGGGGTCCTTGGAACCCTCCAAAAGATGTCGCCACTCCTTGAGGGCAAGAATAATGGCTAACAGTTCTCTATTGCCAATATCGTAGTTGCGCTCAGCAGGAGACATCTTTCTGGAGAAGTAGCCACAAGGATGCAATGGTGTTCCCTGGCTTTCTCTCTGAGAGAGAACAGCCCCTACCCCTGTCTCGGATGCATCAACCTCCAATATAAAAAGTTTACTGGTGTCGGGATGTTTTAGTATGTCCGCAGAGGCAAATCTTTGTTTAAGAGTCTCAAAAGCATTCACAGCCTCTTTGGACCATACCGTGCTATTAACCCCTTTGCGAGTCATATTTGTGATTGGGGCTATTACAGAAGAAAATCCCTTGATGAATCTTCTGTAATAGTTGGCAAAACCAATAAACCTTTGAATGGCTTTTAAACCAGAGGGTAATGGCCAGTGTAGTACAGCCTCTAGTTTTTTAGGATCCATTTGAAATCCCGATGCAGAGATGTTGTAACCCAAAAAGTGGACTTCAGGCTGGTCAAATATGCACTTTTCTAATTTACAATAAAGTTTATTTTTCAACAACGTCTGCAGAACCTGTTTCACATGGGAGTGGTGAGTTTGAAGATCAGGGAATACACCAAAATATCGTCCAAATAAACCAAGACAAATGAGTAAATGAATTCCCTGAGTACATCATTTATAAAGTCTTGGAATACGGCTGGGGCGTTGCATAACCCAAATGGCATTACCAGATATTCATAGTGTCCACTACGGGTATTAAATGCCGTGTTCCACTCATGATTCTCTTTAATTCTAACCAAATTGTAAGCGCTCCTAAGGTCAAGCCTAGTAAATACTTTAGCTCCCTGAAGTCTATTGAACAATTCGGAAATGAGTGTGATAGGGTATGCATTTTTTACAGTGATTTTATTAAGTGCCCTGTAGTAACTCACCACCCTTTTCTCAACAAAAAAGAATCTTGCACCAGCTGGTGAGGATGACTTTCTTATGTGCCCTTTGCTCAAGGATTCTTTGATGTATTCCTCCATTATTTTACTCTCCTGGGGAGATAAGGCATAAACTGCCCACTTAGGTGGCATAGCGCCTGGAAACAGGTTAATGGCACAGTCATATGCTCTGTGGGGAGGCAATACATCGGATTGAGCCTTGTTAAACACCTCCTGAAGTTCTCGGTATTGTATGGGAACTCCAGGAGTTTGGGGAGTGGTAGTGGGAAGGTCAATAGTATCCAATCTCTTTAGTACTGGTTTTATACATCTCCCCATACACTCTTTACCCCATTCTAATATCTCCCCATTAGCCCAGTCAATATAGGGATTGTGCTTACTCAGCCACGGAAACCCTAATATGATAGGACATGATGGAGAAGTAATAACCTGAAACGTCATCTCCTCCCTATGGGAGGCCCCAATAGAGATCGTAATAGGGAAAGTTTTGTGGGTTATAAGCGGTTGTGTGACTGGTCTACCATCAATAGCCTCTACAGCTAGCAGCGTAGGTCTCTCCCTGACCCGGTATCTCATTACCCCTAATAAACTGGACATCAATAAAATTTTCAGCAGCACCTGAGTCCATTAGGGCACTGCAAGAAAACTTCTTGTTATCAAGGGAAATAGATACCTCAAGGAGGAATGTACTTTTGTTTTTGTTAGAGGACAACTCCATCACACCTAAGATCTGTCCCATTAAGGTTCTTAGGTGCGGAAGTTTTCCGGACGCACTGGGCAATTAGTTATCATATGTCCCTTTCTACCGCAATATAGGCATAATCCCTCCCTTCTCCTATACTGTTTTTTGGCCTCCGACAGTCTAGTGACCCCCAACTGCATAGGTTCCGGTTTGGACTATACAGGGAGGTTAGACAAAACAGGTTTAGAGAATTGAGGTGCTAGGGACATAGCCGTACGTCTGGTCTTGCTTCTGGTGACTTCTCTGAGTCTTAACCTATTATCAATATGCATGACAAATGTAATAAATTTGTTAAGACTCTTAGGTAATTCTTTAGTGGCTATCTCATCTAGTATAGTCTCTGAGAGACCCTTTTTGAATGCTGAGATTAACCCATTGTTAGTCCAGTCTACCTCGGAAGCCAAGGTACGGAATTCAATAGCATAATCCGAGATAGACCGGTTACCTTGTCTGATGTGCATTAGGGCAGTGGAGGCGTCATCCTCTCTACCCAATGGCTCAAACGTGAGCTTGAATTCGGCAAGGAATTCCTGGTAATTATGAGCTATGCTCCGATTACTCTCCCACAATGGATTAGCCCAGGCAAGGGCCTTGCCCTTTAATTGATTCATTAGATAACCAATTCTTGCTCTGTCCGTGGGGAATGACCCTGGTGAGGCCTCAAAATGGTACTCCACCTGATTAAGAAAACCCCTGCATTCCTGGATATTGCCATCAAACTGTAGGGATGGTGATAAGGAGATGTTAGGAGTCCTATTAACAGTGGGTGGAGGTACACAGGGTAGAGGTGCTATAGAAGGAGACGCTGCAGGCTGCAGATGCTCCGTTCTAGCGAGAAGCGTACTTAAAGCCTGAGTGAATTGATCCATGCGGTGATCATTCTCCTCTAATTTCCTCTCGCAAGCAGCTGACACAGTTCTACAGGATCTATGGCCATGTCGTAATGTCAGGATTACTGTTTGATCCAGCACGTAGAACTGTACAGCACAGATGACAAATAAGTAACGTATTACCGGTCCTTAGAATGGCCGGATTTAACGTACAAAGAATAGTCAAAAATACTAGCCGAGGTCAGGGAACACAGAAAGGGACACAGCGATGAGGAAAGCCAGGAGTCAGGATACCAGATTATAGAGAAGTCAATAAACAAAGCCAAAGTCAAAAACCAGGTAGAAAACTATAAACAGGAACGCGCTCTCGGACAACCACAAGGGAAACCACAACAGGGCACTGAGCAGGCTGAGAACTGGGCCTAAATACCCGTCCTTTAGTTCTGATAGGATGCAACTGGCCTTTGACCCCAAAGTCAGTTATCAGGTTTCATTTGCATAATTGCTGCTCAGCATTAACCCTTTTGTGGATTAGGTTGCTGCTCGGCACAACTTTTCCTGTGTGGACAGTAAATGTCATTAACCACTTTTCTATAAGCGGATGAATACGTGACAATTGTCTTGGAGATTATCTCTGCCGGTGGGTTCTCTCCATAAAAAGACAGCCTAAGTCGTAGCTGTAACGGACCGTTTTGCACACAAGGGGTAAAAACCGTTTAGGCGATCGTCTCCTTTTCAGAGATGCAGGCACAGCTGCTGTAGAACACCAAACTCACGAACCACCAATAAGGGAATGCTCCAATCTCCCGAACTGCATACAATATAGCACTCCAAACACACGAACTGGAACCATACGAATCGCTGCTAGCAGACGAATAGGAAAAGCACCCAAGCGGCTTACACTCCTAGCAATCAGTCTCTATCAGCGTTCAGTAAACCCCCCCTCCCCAAAGACGAGACAAGGCTCCGTGTTGAGGGTCAAGCAGTGGTCTTTTTACTGAGGGCTACCTGCCCAGTATTTATGCAGGTCTCCCACCTGGTGGACACTCCCCTAGGGGACCAAATGGGAGACTGTGACAAAAGACAGACAAGTAGACAAATACAAGAACAAGAAGGGAGGTCGGCGGCTTCAGCGGTGTTCGCCCTAAACTGTGTCCGATTTTAGTTCCATGAGTTAGGCATCGACCACTGCTGTGCATTCGCATGTTTAAAATGGCCGCGACCTCGTGTTCGGTATACGAATGGCGGCCACCCAGTAATTGTCAATTAAGCTGCGGTTAACCACAGCTTCTGGGAGGCTAATTGCCGGCACACTCCAGCTCCCAGGTGGTCCAGGCATTCGTGCGGTTGTTCGGTAGATTTAATCTACCGAACACCGGGCAGAAAAGCATGAATAAGTCTTTTCTGCAGGGGAAACAAAGTCTTTTAACATGGCCATAATCCAAAGGCAGCAGGCGAGCAACCAGGCTTCTCCAATTCAATGTGGCGAGATTGGTCTCGTCACAGTAGCTGTGTCTGGAACTCCATTTTTTCCTGTCTTTCTGTCGAATCACTATGTTCGGGAACCGAACCGCCATCTGTTCGGTATTCCACCATTAGTTCGGTAATAAGTACAGCTTTCTTTTTATTGCTGGCTTGAATGCCCCTTGCTTCCAGGAGGTCTTTTAGCGTGGAGCGTTTTAGTGTAGAATAGTCAATTTCCATCCATACTCCATTGGTACTTGTTCCTCTGTGAGTCTGGATCCCACCGCAGCCAACCAATGTAGCGGAGGCCTGGTATTCCACAGGTTAACTCCACTAAAGATCCCAGTGAGGCTCAGGAACAAGTAATGAAAATACCATTAAGTAATAATTACAGCAAGCAAGGTAATCCACGAATATCCCCATACAGATCCCAATGACTGGACGACACACAGCATCAGGAGCAGAACTGACTTTTAATGCACACAACTTCCTTATAAAGCATTCTCCCATGCAAGGGAGGGATTTGCAATAATTCGTACAGTAGCCAATCCTCTACGAGTTGCCACCCCCACATCCCCTCCCCTTAGTGTGACACATAATCCCCTTATGCAGGACACAAATTCCCAGAGTTTCTAAACGTAGGGGTACCCCTTTAAATGTTACATCCCCTGGTAGCCCTGATCTGGGAAGGTGTCGCGTAATTTCCCTTGTTCGTGGGATTCGAGAAGCCGTTCAGTAGTTTGCATAAGAATTGGCTGCAGTGTGGAGGTCTCAGCGGTGTTTGCCTAACCGAGTGTCTGATTTGGGTTCCAGACACAACGGCAAAACACTGATGTTCGGGAGTTTTAAAATGGCCGCCGCCACGTGTTCGTCTCCCGAATGGCGGCCACCCAGAGAACAAAGGACCCACTACACAAACCGCCAATTACCTGCTTGCAACATTGTTGCAAACAGTAATTGGAGGCACACATATTACTGGGGTGGTCTGATTGTTCGGTAGTAGTTTCATTCACATAATACTGGAGTGATTCTACCGAACAATCAGCCTAATGCTACATACACTTCACATATACAGATTACAATTTAACTGAATACATAGACATAAATGCACTTTTTAGGACAGCCCAATGCCATCCGCTACAGGTCTATTCCTACTACTTATTGTAAAAAAAAAAAAAATTGCGCTCTTTTATTATATAACATTGTACTTACTAGTGTGACAAATGCTCCTTCCCACGAACGTCTGGATGAGTGTGGTCCAGGTCAGAGACCCTGTTAGGGAGTTACCCTGTCAAGCTGCTATTAGCAGCTTTCCCTCAATACCCCTGTGTGGCGAAAGTGACCTTGCCACTGGTTTTTGGAGAGGCCTGCTTGCCAGCCTCTTGCCCTGTGACTATGGCCCCCGGGATGTATTGCCCTTTAAAAAGACTAATTGTGCATATTGGGACTTGGCACAATGCCCCTTTAATTTTTCGAAGTGGTCGAAGTGGAACTTCGAACTACCGGACCACACACAAGTGGAGTGTGCAACCACTTTACCTCCCAGGCTGGGAGCTAAACTGCAGCCAAATTGACGAACAGCTGGGTGGTCGCCGTTCGTATAGTCGAACACGTGGTGGTGGCCATCTTGTTTAGTCGAACGTGTTTAGCAGTGTTTTGTTGTCGAGTTCATGGAACTCAAATCGGACACGCGATGGCACAAACACCACTGAACTTTACCTTCTCCGGAACTTCGACTCTTCGGGAGTCAAACGGTGTTCGACAATTCAAACGGCACTTTGACATTGACGATGTGCATGAATGGTCCTCGTTCGACTATTCGAACGCAACGTAGACATTGAAAACAGACCAGTTGCACAGCCTAATTCACTGGAACTGTTTTGGGCATGAAAATGTGCGTGCGGTCGGTCAAAAGAGGCGTCCAGGAATTTCCTGAACCCGTGCTGTGATCTGGGCAATTTTTGGATATGTTGTTCACCCAGATCAGGGATGTATAATTTATGGGGATATGTTGGAGTTTTGGAGTGTTTCTGTACTTTGGATAAAGATGTGTGTTTTCTGCCTGTGGATAATTAAGTAAGTAAATCCCTGTTTACCATCAGGTCTAGGGGGTGTGCCTCTGGCCTGAAAAACTGTATATATTCCAGGCTGTGGCAATAAACCTTCAGTTCTACTTCACCCTCAATCTAGAGTCCTATCTCTTATTGGGGGAATCTGCTACAAGGTATTGCTATGCTCTTCATACTCCCTTGAATAATCACTAAGCTCTTGTAAGAGCTTGTTCCTGTTCCTGCTTCACTCTCTGGGGAAAGAGGTTCACCCACTGGGACCTGGAGCCTTGTAGTAGGTCCAGGGTGGTAGGAGATGGCGAGACCCCAACCAAGCTGCGGCGGTTCATTGGGTCTGCAGTGCTTATGGTGTCAAGTGGAGTGCTTGGAGCCCTCAGGAAGCACTAAGAGAATCTGTCAACGGAGGTGCCCGGTCGGGGTGCCAGGTGATCCATTACACCCTGGTTCAGCACTTTCCCTGCTCATGAATAGAACCGGTCGCTAAGTGGATCCCCGCAGCTTGGTCACCGATGAAACCAATCCGTACTGAAGGTCCTCGCTGCCCCCGTAACCCTTAGTGGTGTATCAACCATGAATGGTATGCGTAGCGGAGCTCCCTGTACCCCGCCAGACGGGTTGTTTCCTAGCTGGGCCAGGGGAAACGGATAGGGGGAACTAGCTCTTTTAGTCCTTACAAGGACTTTCCCCGTTGCATCTCCTGCAAGCTGGAACAGCAGACACAGGGGTTAAATCTTCCTACCCTCCAGTAACCGGACAAGAGACACAGTTCTGGAGGTACAAACTCTGACAATCTTTATTTGGAACACACAGCTTTTAAGCCCACACCCCCATTCGGTACAACATAATCCCGGGCAGGAGGGGGCTGGGTTATAGATAAGCCATCTCCCACTCTGGGGGCTACCAACAGTACACAGAGACACACATTACATACAGGGGGGGTAAACTTTGGGTCTCGATGCCCTGGAAAGGGAAATGGTCACACAGATAAAACCGTATTTACCTATATCAGATCCATGCAGTATAGGAGAAACGCCATCCCATCTGGGATCCCTGCAAATAGCGGGGTGATCGGATGTTCAGAGCCCGAGAAATCATCATCTTAAGTCTGGGGCTTGGAGACCGGAGAGAGCGCTCGCTTGGCAGCTCGGGCAGGGGGGGAGGTGACCTTTGATTATAGCTCAGTTAGGAGCAAGTACGGGGACCTAAACCAGTGTGAGCAGCTGGTTTGAGATACAAATGCTTTCCATGGTTGGCGTTCGGTTATACGAACAGGTGGCCACCCAGGGGAAGCATGCACCGCTTGCTTCCCTTGAGGTTTGGGGTTTTCACACCTCGTTACAAGGTGTGAACATTCTATACTAACATTCTAAATGAGGTAGCGGGGTGGTCCCTGTTCGGGAGACAAACGGACCCATTCTTATGAGCTCTCCCGAACGGGGAGTAGGTAAAACACATACATCACAATTACATGGGGAAACAAAGAATGCAAGGGAAAATTGTGGGAATAAGCATTGGGAACACAAAATACAAGGGCAAAATATCTGAATATTCAGTGAGCATGGTACCTGGTGGCGTATGCCCGCCACAGTCTGGAACTGTTTTCTGTGAACTTGGTCCGGGGTTTTGAAACACTTTGCAATTAGCCAGGTGAGCGATTTTAGAGCGAAGGTACCTGAGACAGACGGAGCTCCCCGTATTGCGGACGCAGAAGCTCCCGAAAGTTGACCAGTCAAAGCACCAAACGCCCTGGAACTATTTTGGGCATAGGGCCACGTGTGCGGCCGGTCAGAACTTTAACATGGTGGCGTTTCTCCTATACTGCATGGATCTGAGCACTAGTTGGACAACAGATCAA
>OW240917.1:1241813-1266573 GCA_933207985.1 Pelobates cultripes
CGGTGCTAATGAGTGATGGGATGTCGGTGCTGATGAGTGATGGGATGTCGGTGCTGATGAATGATGGGATGTCGGTGCTGATGAAAGATGGGATGTCAGTGCTAATGAATGATGGGATGTTGGTGCTTATGAATGATGGGATGCCTGTGCTGATGAATGATGGGATGCCAGTGCAAATGAATGATGGGATGTTGGTGCTAATGAATGATGGGATGTCAGTGCTAATGAATTCGCATACCAAAAGTCTGTAAAAGACTTTGACTCCATTGCGATTGAACTGTGAGTATGGGATCTGAGCGCTATTCGCTAAGAATATGCACTCAGATCCAGGCTATCTGGGGATACGTTGCACGAATTTAATATGTTCGGTAGTTGTATAATTATTTATTTTTATGTGTTTTTTATGTTTAATTTAAAATGGCGATTTGCCTCTGTCCTGGGAGATAATTGAATTACTTCTCAATTATCTCCAGGGCAGAGGGGAGGAAACCAGGATGCATTGTGGGAATATTCTGTGCCTGTATGTCCTAAAGTGTCTGTAACTATTTGGTCCCCTAGGGGAGGGTCCACCAAGTGGGAGACCTGCATAAATACGGGTGGGTAGCCCACAGTAAAGCCAGTTCTTGTTTTACCCTCAATGCGGAGCTTGGTCTCGTTATTGGGGGGATTTACTGTGCACGGTTAGCGACTGATTGCTGGAAACTTAAGCCGCTTGGAGGATATGTTTGTTCGGCTGTTAGCCGTGATTCATGGATTTATTGTTCGGGAGTTTGGAGAACCTGTACGGGTCCCGTTCGGGAGATTGGCGCATTCCCCTGGCTTCATTTCGTATGGTTGAGGTATACACGAATTGAGCCTGCATTATTGAGAAAAGGGGAAGCTTAACTAAACGGCGGTTTCACTCCTGTGTGCCAGGGGTGTCTTAACAATTGGTGGCAAGCGACGGGATGAGTCCCACTGCCCAGAAGGTCAGCTACACAACCCAGTTTGGTGGAGGAAATGCAGTATGAGGAATTAAGGCGTGCTACCCTTAAGGATATACTAGAACGCCGAGGACGGTCAGCAAGTAATCTTAAAAAACGGGAGATTATTGCCTTGCTACTGGAAATGGATGCAGCACAAGGAATGATAAGGCAGATAAGGCGGCCACATTTTGGCCCCAACCCTACAGCAGACATTGTGGAACATGTGCAAGCAGCAGTAATGGCACATCAAGCTCTCCAGGAAAGAGGAGCTGCAGCAGCAGAGGTACCCAATAATAATATTGGAAGAAAAGAGGTACCCTCTGCTGCATTTAAAAACTTTGTTGAAGCAGAGGGAGAGATTGACGGGTTCCTGGCTGATTTTGAAAGACAGTGTGCCCTACACCAGGTACCCGCAGACGAATGGGTCACTATCCTCTCTGGGAAGTTATCCGGCCGGGCCAGCGAAGCTTTTAGGGCCATCCCTGAAGAAGAGATCACCAGTTACCAGGCAGTGAAAGATGCCCTTTTGGCCAGGTACGCAGTGACCCCAGAGGCATACCGGCAGCGATCTGGCGACTCCTACGTGTAGTGGGCATGCCGAGTAAACCGCACAGCAGCCCACTGGATGGTGGGGTGCCAAGCCATAACCGGGGAAGAGGTGCTGCAGGTGTTTCTGCTGGAACACTGCTTTGATCGATTGCCTGCAGGAGTCAGAGAGTGGGTCCGGGACCGAAAAACCTCCACCCTGCCCGAAGCTGCCCGTCTGGCAGATGAATATACAGATGCACGGAAACTGGACAATGCAATAACTAAAGTCCCTGCCAGAGTGGAGTACAGACCAGCAGCACCTCCAACCCCTACCATTTACCAACCCCCGGCGTACCGCACTCCAACACTACCACCAGCTAACAACTATACCCAGCCATCCAGGTTCAATGCCAGGGATTACTCTCAGCCCATCAGGTGTTTTGGATGCAAGCAGTTAGGGCACAAGAGACCAGAATACCCACTGAACAATGCCAACCAGGCACAGTCGTGGAGAAGACCGGTTGGCAGGAATCAGCATCCACCCCAGCCTGCTGCACACTGTATCGAGCAGGAGGAATTTTGGGGCATATTACATAAGGCCGACCCTGTCCAAGCTGCCCATCACGACAATCGTCAGCAACACCGACAGACTGTTAAGCTGAATGGCAGAGTGATCAACGGATTACGAGATACCAGGGCTACTATGACTCTGCTCCAAAAGAACTTGGTCTCACCAACATACTGGAGACACTGTGGCGGTGAGGGTAGCAGGAGGCGCAGTGTTCCGTCTACCTGTTTCCCGGGTTCATTTGGATTGGGGAGTGGGCGCTAGACATGTTGATGTGGGGGTTATGAAAGACTTGCCCGCTGATGTCCTCTTTGGGAACGATTTGGCCCCTTTGGTTTCTGCCTATGCCCCGATGGTCCCCTCTGATGTTAACCCAGTGACTACCCATGCTCAGACCTGTGCTACTGGAACTGGCTCGCCTGCTGCTGAGACCCAGGTAAGACTCGCTTCCCCGACTTGTACCCTAGACCAGGCCCCTTTAAGCTGGGATACCCCAGAGGAGTTTGGGAGGGAAACCAGGGCGGGCCCAACTCTCCAGAAGTACAGGGATAGAGCAGATGCTGGAGAGGAAGGAGTAGATAGGGAACGGTATGAGTGGGTGGGGGACAGGCTGTATAGGATTCCTAAGCCGTCCCGAAAAGTGTTGCCCCTCCGCCGAATCGACAGCTGGTGGTACCTGCGAAATACCGGCAGGAGATTCTGCGGATAGGGCATGATGATCCATTAGCTGGACATCTAGGGTCTAGCCGCACAGCCTATAGGATCACCCAGAACTTCTTTTGGCCCAATTTTAATCAGGCTGTGCAGGTATACTGTAGTACGTGTGACATATGTCAACGGGTAGGTAAGCGGGGGGATCACCCTAAAGCTAAGCTATTGTCGATGCCTATTATAGGGGAACCCTTTTCCCGCATAGCCGTTGACATTGTGGGTCCACTGGCCAGGGCTAGTCCATCCGGTAAGAAGTAAATTCTCACTGTGGTGGACTATGCCACTCGCTATCCAGAGGCAGTAGTGCTGTCTAATATAGAGGCAGAGACGGTTGCTGATGCCCTGATTAGGATTTTTACTAGGGAAGCCAATTTACCACTGTGTTTACCCAGCAGCTGTGGAAGGTGTGCGGCATCAAACCGCTGCTTAGCTCACCTGATCACCCACAAACTAACCGTCTCTGCAAGCGTTTTAATGGCACCCTCAAGCAGATGCTGAGGACCTTTACAGATACTTGCAGAGACTCATCTGTTATTTTCCTACAGAGAGGTGCCCAGGAATCTACTGGGTTCTCCTCCTTTGAGTTGCTTTATGGGAGACGGGTTCGCGGACCTCTGGATTTCATTAGGGGCCACTGGGAGGGGGAGACAGAGCAGGAGGGGATCCCCATAGTACCGTATGTCATGGAACTCCGGGACCGCATGGAGAAACTGTTTCTGATGGTAAGAGAGAATCTCCAGTCGGCCCAGGGGAGACAGAAGAGGTGGTTCGATCGGGGTGCCCGACAGCGGGTCTTCCAGGTTGGGCAGAAAGTATTGGTGCTCAAGCCTGTGAAGGCAAATAAGATGCAAGCTTCTTGGCAGGGCCCGTATAAAGTAGTAGCTCAGGTATGTGATACTACCTACCTATAGCCAGCTGTGCAGATGAAAGGTTTCAGCGATCCTTTCATGTGAACATGCTGAAGGAGTATCAGGAGAGACCCGAAGATGTCGCTGCAGTGTGTGCCCCTGCTGCAGATGACCCTGAGAATCTACCCCTTCCCGATTTGCTAGAAAGGGACCCCCAGACTGACCTTACTAACCTTGTGCAGCTAGGGGACTGGTTAAACCCCACAGAAAGGGTACAGGCGAAGCAGCTACTGTGGGAGAAGCAGGCGACGTTCTCCCAGGAGCTAGGCTACACTACCCTAACTGTACATAAGGTAGAGACCCCTAGACATACCCACCTGCGACAGCCCACCTATCGTATCCCTGAAGCAGTCCAAGAAGGAATGCGGAAGGAGAAACAGGAGATGACCCAGCTTGGGGTCATCAAACACTCCGACAGCACTTGGGCCTCATCTGTAGTTCTGGTACCCAAGAAAGACGGGACCACCCGGTTCTGTGTGGACTACAGGCGACTCAACGAGTGGGCCACCACTGACGCCTACCCGATACCCCGGGTAGACGAATTACTGGATCGTATTGCCAGGGGGCGCTATCTGACCACCATAGACCTATGCAAGGGCTACTGGCAGATCCCCCTGGCCGAGGATGCTATCCCCAAGTCGGCATTCCTCACCCCGTTTGGCCTGTACCAATTTAAGGTCATGCCCTTCGGGTTGAAGAATGCCTGGATACCTTCCAGCGAATGGTGGATAGACTGCTCGATGGCTTTCAGGAATTTGCCTGTGCATACCTGGATGACATTGCGATATACAATGGGTCCTGGGAGGAACACCTGGTTCATGAGGGGTAGTGCTGGATAAGATTTGGTCCGCTGGCCTGACATTGAAGCCAGAGAAGTGACATCTAGGTATGGCTGAGGTGCCTGGGTCACCGAGTGGGGTGTGGGAGCCAGAGACCAGAGCCAGCCAAGGTAGAGGCAGTGGCTAACTGGCCCACACCTACCACTAGGACCCAGTTGTTAGCATTCTTGGGGACGGCAGGGTACTACAGACGTTTTGTCCCTGACTACAGTACTATTGCCAAGCCCCTGACTGACCTGACGAAAAAGAATTTGCCGAAGCAGGTAATGTGGTCTCAAGCTTGTGAAGCCACGTTCTTGTGAATGCCCCTGTCTTGGCTGCCCCAGTCCCTAACAAATGCTTTCTCGTTCATACAGATGCTTTGATGTATGGACTGGAGGCTGTGCTGAGCCATGTCGGGGAAGATGGAGGAGAGCACCCTGTTGCATATCTCAGCAGAAAGTTACTACCCCGGGAAGTGAGTTATGCGGCAGTGGAGAAAGAGTGTTAGGCCCTGGTCTGGGCATTAAAGAAGTTGATCCCCTATTTATACGGAATGGAATGTTCCCTTGTGACGGACCACAATCCCCTTGTCTGGCTCAACCGGGTCTCAGGAGACAATGGCTGCTGCGGTGGAGTTTAGCTCTACAACCTTATAACTTCACCATCAGCTACCGACCCTTTAAGCAGAACAGGAATGCAGATGGATTGTCCCGGCAAACTGACATCCCTACCACCTCCTAGTCTGGTCATCCCCAAGTTGACCCGCCACAGGGTCAAGCTGGGTCTGTCGGAGTGTCCAACAAGGAGGGAGCCGTGTGACAGATTCATCTGTAGGACTGATATTGCTAGTTTGTCTAGTTTGCCTCCCCGTATAGCCCTATTCGTCTATTTTACTTTTTACCGAATGAACTTACCGAACGGACGGCCACCCAGAAGAGAAGTGTGCTGCTGGTTAACCTCTTGATCCCAATTAGATCGTTGTGGTTAACCGCAGACACCTCTTAATTATAACCGAATGCAGGGTCGTCGTTCGTATGCCGACCACAAGGCGGCGGCCATTTTAAACCATGCGAAAGACCAGCGGTGTTCGGCACAGATTCTATGGAACTAAAAACTGACACTGTGACGAGAGCAACCTCGCCACACTGCATTGGAGAAGCCTGGTTGCTCGCCTGTTACCTTTGGATTATGGCTCCATGTTAAAAGACCTCTTTTCCCCTGCAGAAAAGACTTATTCGTGCTTTTCTGCCCGGTGTTTGGTAGATTCAATCTACCGAACAACCGCACGAATGACTAGACCACCTGGGAGCTGGAGTGTGCCGGCAATTAGCCTCCCAGAAGCTGCAGTTAACCGCAGCTTAATTGACTAATACTGGGTGGCCGCCATTCGTATAACGAACACGAGGTTGCAGCCATTTTAAACACACAAATTCACAGCGGTGTTCGACATTCCTAACTCATGGAACTAAAAACTGACACTGTGACGAGAGCAACCTCGCCACACTGCATTGGAGAAGCCTGGTTGCTCGCCTGTTACCTTTGGATTATGGCTCCATGTTAAAAGACCTCTTTTCCCCTGCAGAAAAGACTTATTCGTGCTTTTCTGCCCGGTGTTTGGTAGATTCAATCTACCGAACAACCGCACGAATGATTAGACCACCTGGGAGCTGGAGTGTGCCGGTAATTAGCCTCCCAGAAGCTGCAGTTAACCGCAGCTTAATTGACTAATACTGGGTGGCCGCCATTCGTATAACGAACACGAGGTTGCGGCCATTTTAAACACACAAATTCACAGCGGTGTTCGACATTCCTAACTCATGGAACTAAAAACGGACACAGTTTGGCGCGAACACCGCTGAAGCCGCCGACCTCCCTTCTTGTGCGTTGGAAGTACACGAACGGCCCGGTATTCGGTAGTTGTACCTGACTGCATTATACCCCAGATAGGAATCCCATGGAGCTCATTCGTATGAGAACTGACTTTGTAAAGACTTTGGCTCCATGGCGATTGAACTGTATTCGTGTGGTCTGAGCGCCATTCGCTTAATAATGTGCGCTCAGACCTGAGCTACCTGGGGATAGGTTAAATGTATAGTTTTCTTGTAACTTGTCTCACATAGGGTATTTTAATAGTAATTTCTATATTGGTATCCCCACGTGCATAATAGCAATTTGCCTTTGTCCTGGGAGATAATTGAATTACTTCTCAATTATCTCCAGGGCAGAGGGGAGGAAGCCAGGATGCATTGTGGGAATATAATGTGGCTGTGTGTCCTAAATTGATACTTGTCTGTCCTTTGTCACAGTCTCCCATTTGGTCCCCTAGGGGAGTGTACACCAGGTGGGAGACCTGCATAAATACTGGGCAGGTAGCCCTCATTAAACAGACCACTGCTTGACCCCCAACACGGAGCCTTGTCTCGTCTTTGGGGGGATTTACTGAATGCTGATAGAGACTGATTGCTAGGAGCCTAAACGGTTTTAACCCCTTGTGTGCAAAACGGTCCGTTACAGACACTTTTTCTGCCGAACACCGCTGAGACTACAGACCGCCCTTCTCATCCGTCAAGGCATGCGAACACTGGTCCATTTGGGAGTTTGGATTATACGAATGGACTTAACCCAGATAGCCATCCCATGGTGTCAATCGCATACCGAAAGACTGTAAAAGACTTTGACTCCATCGCGATTGAACTGTGCGTATGGGATCTGAGCGCTATTTGCTAAGAATATGCACTCAGATCCAGGCTATCTGGGGATACGTTGCACGAATTTAATATGTTCGGTAGTTGTATAATTATTTATTTTTATGTGTTTTTTATGTTTCATTTAAAATGGCGATTTGCCTCTGTCCTGGGAGATAATTGAATTACTTCTCAATTATCTCCAGGGCAGAGGGGAGGAAACCAGGAGGCATTGTGGGAATATTCTGTGCCTGTATGTCCTAAAGTGCTATATGTCTGTCTGTAACTACAGTCTCCCATTTGGTCCCCTAGGGAGTGTCCACCAAGTGGGAGACCTGCATAAATACGGGCGGGTAGCCCACAATAAAGCCAGTTCTTGTTTTACCCTCAATGCGAAGCTTGGTCTCGTTATTGGGGGGGTTTACTACACACAGTTAGCGACTGATTGCTGGAAACGTAAGCCGCTTGGAGGATATATTTGTTCGGCTGTTAGCCGTGATTCGTGGATTTATTGTTCGGGAGTTTGGAGAACCCGTACGGGTCCTGTTCGGGAGATTGGCGCATTCCCCTGGCTTCAGTTCGTATGGTTGAGGTATACACGAATTGAGCCTGCATTATTGAGAAAAGGGGAAGCTTAACTAAACGGCGGTTTCACTCCTGTGTGCCAGGGGTGTCTTAACACCGGTGTTGATGAATGATGGGATGTTGGTGCTGATGAATTATAGGATGTCGGTGCTGATGAATGATGGGACGTTGGTGCTGATGAATGATGGGACGTTGGTGCTGATGAATGATGGGATGCCGATGCTGATGAATGATGGGATGCCGGTGCTGATGAATGAGATGAATGATGGGATGTCGGTGCTGATGAATGAATTATAGGATGTCGGTGCTGATGAATGATGGGACGTTGGTGCTGATGAATGATGGGACGTTGGTGCTGATGAATGATGGGATGCCGATGCTGATGAATGATGGGATGCCGGTGCTGATGAATGAGATGAATGATGGGATGTCGGTGCTGATGAATGATGGGATGCCGGTGCTGATGAATGAGATAAATGATGGGATGCCGGTGTTGATGAATGATGGGATGTCGGTGTTGATGAATGATGGGATGTCAGTGCTAATGAATGATGGGATGTCAATGTTGATGAATAATAGGATGTTGGTGATGAAGAATGATGGAATGCCGGTGCTGATGAATAATAGGATGTCGATGTTGATGAATGATAGGATGCCAGTGCTAATGAATGATGGGATGCCGGTGCTGATGAATGATGGGATGTTGGTGCTGATGAATAATAGGATGTCGATGTTGATGAATGATAGGATGCCGGTGCTGATGAATGAAATGAATGATAGGATGTCGGTGCTGATGAATGATGGGATGTCAATGTTGATGAATGATGGGATGTTGGTGCTGAAGAATGATGGAATGCCGGTGCTGATGAATGATGGGATGCCGGTGCTGATGAATAATAGGATGTCGATGTTGATGAATGATGGAATGCCAGTGCTGATGAATAAAGGAATGCCGGTGCTGATGAATGATGGGATGTTGTGATACCGGAGAAACTGACGGAAGCAAAGCACAGAGAGATGGACACAGGTTTCTTCAGGAAGGAAGAGATTCTTTATTGGATCACCGATCGGGACTCAGAGGGACTAATGTCACCAAAAATACAGCAAGTTCTGAGCCCTGAACAATAGTGCAGGCTCCCTATATAGGCACATAACTCCTCCCATATTAAGCTCCACCCGCACATTCTCTTGACCAATCATTACAAATAAGAATTAACTTCCTGCTTGACCGCATGGCTTGTCCAGCACAATGGAGGAGGGGAATACTACATCCTGTATTCTTGCACATGCTCCGTACACTACTGATCGTATCTTGCCTCGTGCAACCAACTGATCGATACGTCAGCATATGCACGTACACATGCCACGTGGTAATCTCGGCCTACTAAATTTATTTTTACCGAGATTCCACCACATTCCCCCCTTTGATGCCTCTTGATATTTTACAATTACTTGAGGCATCACTTAACCTTGGTTTGCATACACCACAAGTTACCTTTGAACCAGACCAGACTTATCCTATGATGTGAATCTTCAACACTCGTCTTCCTGCATTGGTTCTCCCTGATCTAGAGCCTTATATTTATAAATTGCCATTATCTGTGCAGCAGCCTTCCTCTCTGCTATATTTTCTATCAGGCTTTGCACAGACCTAACTACTAAGGGTATAAGACACGGCAGGAGTAGACACAACATTAAAATCAGTAGGACTCCACCTACCACTGCCTTAAGCCCTCCAAACCACTCATACCAGCTACCAAACCAACTACTTGGATTGTACCCTTTCCATACCTGAGTAGGCACATGCGCTAGTTTAACCATATGGCTAGTAAGCTCAGCTATTGCTTGCCCTTCGTCATCTATTTGAAGACAGCAATTGCTCAGGTTAAACTTCCCACATACACCTCCCTCTACTGCCAAAAGATAATCCAAGGCTAATCTATTTTGGTAAACTGCTGTCCTCATCCTGGTATTATGCTTCGCTAGAAGATTGAGCGCTTGTGATGTCTCGTTAGTAATGATCTCAACCACCGCCTGTAACCTTATAATGCGGTTGAGCATATAAATAGGGGTTCTATAACCAAAGGTACCATCCTCTGCCCACGTGGCTGGCCCATAATAATCTATAATACGCTGGGGAGGCCATTCATTATCTTCCCAGGCACCTATCTCTATGGGTCCCCTTTTCTTCCTATGATTCACATCATCTTCTAAAGGTTTCAATAGGCAACAAGAAGAAGGATGGTTTTAACATACCCAACACACATGCCCCTTCCCAGTCCTGTGGTAACTCCGAATAGGCCTTCTTACCACAGATCCAGTACAAATTCGCTGGGGCTCTCCAGTTAGATGTGATGGATAGATCAAACCATACGTCCTTTAAATTGGCATATCTTGCAAACGGGTTAGATGGTTCTGAGACATTTGAAGCCGACCACCAAGTTGTATTCTTTGTATCATCATCATAAGCTTTTTGCCCTAGACAAGTTAATTCTCCTACAGAAGTATTATACATCATTCCTTTCCTCGCTATGCAAACATAACCTATGATGGAGGTCTTCAATCTCCACTCAGATTTACCTCTAACACTCATATGATAGTCGGCTTGTGTAGATATTAATTGGTCAACTGCCTCAGAACCGGACATTACCTCCTTTGCTTCCCAAGGCCATTGGTCTCCCATGTTAGTACCTCCACACACATAGCAGTTGGTAACATTAAGACTACCGGCAATACTCTCGGCTAAATCAATGAACAAGTTTTTAGCATTATGGGGGATCTTATTATCTATGCTCATCTCTTCATAAAAGGAATGGTATACTTGATGAGTTTGGGAGGTTACCGTATCAGTCTCTATCCCTATAAACAATATTGTCCCAGGGTCTAAACCCGTCCCATATATTTGAAACCCAAATAAATTACCATATTTATCTAAGAACTTGTCAGGGTTATTTATAAGTATATGGATTGGATTGCATTCCATAGACTTACAATATGGATCAGTAGGCAACTTAGTCACAATCATGTCCTTGTCTGCTGTCTGTCCCCAAGTCGCCCACCCCACACAAGACCAATATGGGCAGAAGTTATAATCTCTATTTGGGCATCTTGGACTTACATATTTATTTTTACTACTGGGACAAATATATTTATCGTTAGACCCATACGTCCTCTCCCATCTAAGATCCCCACATACATTCCACGGCTTTCTACCACTTGATATTGCTTTACACGCATCAAATAGCAGAGCACCTGAAGAATATACGGATTCTAATACCGTCTTATTAATTAGGGTCCCCTGAGGATCTCCATTTCTGAGAGTCAACCAAATTGTACGGGGTTGATACTCAGGACTGAAGCACTTAGGTTCTCCTACTCCTAAATGACACACACTATATTCTATATTTAAGTATCTACATCTTGATACATTTCCTTTACACTCATATTGCGAATGCCAAATTAGGGTCTGTAGTCTTAATGCATACCTCACAGCTAGGAGTGTCGGTACCTCTACCTTCCTGAATATAAAAATACACATAAATAAACATTATTAAAAATACATCTTTCGTCGTCATCCTCAGTCTTCGTCCGTGCGAAGGCACCTCAACTTCCAGGATGTAAGGGCTGCAGGGAATGGAGTTCTGCTCGTCTTCACAGGGGTCCCCTCAAGACTTTCCCTGACTTATACACTCGTTGGTGAGTGGACAGGCTTTATTATGGCCTTCTCACTCACTTACCAAGTCTCTGAAACAATAAAATTTGTAATCCACAAGGTTCCTCGTCACTCCGACTGAGTCGTGCGTTTTAACCGGATCTTGCAGGGATTCTCTGGATTTGCTGTAACTTGCCAAGAATCGGCTGCTGCTGGTTTAACCCTGGAGTGATGTATCCACGGAGTCACTTCGGCTACTTTTATCGCTGTAGGGGTAGACAAAAGAACAACATAAGGACCTCTCCACTTGGGCCCTAACGGCACATTATTCCACTCTTTAATCCACACTTGGTCGCCTGGGTGGTAACTATGAATTGGGGGATAAATATTCACAGGTAATCTATCTTGTACCCATTTCTGTACCTCCTCCATAGTCTTACCCAACTCTACAACCTGCTGCCGGGTAATTCCTTCTCCCAACTGACTCAAATCCCCCCTTAAGTTACCAAGCACGGGAGGTGGTCGCCCGTACATGATTTCAAAAGGAGAGAGGCCCATCCTCCTGGTAGGTGTACTACGGATTCGCAATAGAGCTATGGGCAAGAGAACGTTCCACTTAAGTTGGGTTTCCTGACACATTTTAGCCAACTGATTCTTAATAGTTCTATTCATTCTCTCTACCTTACCAGAACTCTGGGGTCTATATGCCGTATGAAGCCTCCACTTTATACCAAGCATATGAGTCAATTGTTGTAGGCACTGATGAACAAAAGCTGGACCATTGTCCGATCCTATAGAGCAGGGTAGTCCATATCGGGGTATTATTTCTCGTAGCAGGAATCTCACGACTTCTCCTGCTTTCTCTGTACGAGTAGGACATGCTTCTACCCAGCCTGAATAGGTGCACACCACTACCAGCAGGTAGCGATGTCCACCCGATTTAGGCATCACTGTATAGTCAATTTGTAAATCGGACATGGGAAGTCCCCCCATAAACTGGACTCCTGGTGGCTTTACTGGTCCTTGTCTTGCATTATTTTTAGCACACGTTACACATCTACGTACAATGGCCTGAGTCAAGTTGGACAATCTTGGTATGTAGAAATGTTTTCTGAGAGATTCTTCTGTACTGTCTCTCCCAGAATGTGTCCCGTTATGATAGTTTTGGACAATTTCTACCGCTAGTGATGCTGGAATAACTATTCTTCCATCTTCTAACTGATACCATTTGTTCTCCAAATACTTTCCAGGTTCAGTCCATAACCACTCCTCTTCTTGAGCTGTATAAATTGGAGTCCATTGAGACAGTGGAGTTGGTATAAGAGCAGCTATATGCCCCACATATTCCTGTCTTCCTGATTCAGCAGCACGCTTAGCTGCACTATCTGCCATCCGATTCCCTTTGGTTACATCACCATCTCCTCTCAGATGCGCCCGACAATGTATAATACCGACTTCTTTCGGCTCCCACACTGCTTCCAATAGTTGTAGGATCTCAGCTGCGTATTTGATTTCTTTGCCTTCTGAATTCAATAGTCCTCTTTCTTTATACAAAGCTCCGTGGGCATGAGTGGTTAAAAACGCATACTTGGAGTCCGTGTAGATGTTCACTCTTAAACCTTCAGCCAATTGTAACGCTCGTGTCAGTGCTATCAATTCTGCCTTTTGTGCTGATGTTCCTTTTGCCAGTGGCCGAGCTTCTATCACCTTGTCTATCGTTGTTACTGCATATCCTGCATAGCGGATCCCTTCTTTTACATAACTACTGCCGTCGGTGTAATATTGAACATCAGGGTTCTGGATGGGAAAATCACGAAGATCTGGTCTACTTGAAAATACTTCATCCATTACTTCCAAACAATCATGTTGACTTTCAGTAGGTTGTGGCAAAAGGGTAGCTGGATTTAAGGTATTTACAGTCTCTAAATGCACTCTTGGGTTTTCACACAACATTGCTTGATACTTGGTCATACGGCTGTTACTAAACCAATGATTTCCTTTGTAATCCAACAACGTCTGTACTGCATGTGGAACTCGTACATAAAGTTCTTGACCCAGAGTGAGTTTATCGGCTTCAGCTACTAGCAGGGCGGCTGCAGCTACAGCTCTTAGACAAGGTGGAAGTCCGCTGGCCACTGCATCCAGTTGCTTAGACATGTAGGCAACAGGTCTTTGCCATGATCCCAAGTACTGTGTCAATACTCCCACAGCCATTCTTCTTTGCTCATGTACATACAGGTAGAATGGCCGTGTGTGGTCAGGTAGACCTAATGCTGGGGCACTCATCAAAGCCCTCTTCACATCTTCGAATGCCGTTTGCTGTTCTTGAGTCCATAAGAAGGGGTCGTGCTCTGTACCTTTGATAGCTGCATACAGAGGTTTTGCCAGTATCGCGTAGCTGGGAATCCATATCCTACAGAAGCCTGCTGCCCCCAAGAATTCTCGCACTTGTCTTCTATTCCTGGGTATCGGTATTTGGCACACAGCTTCTTTTCTCTCTGGCCCCATAATTCTTTGACCTTCAGAGATATGGAATCCCAGATATTTGACAGTTGGCAAACACAACTGAGCCTTCCTTCTTGACACCTTGTATCCTGCCTTCCAGAGAATGTGTAGTAGATCGTGCGTTGCTTGCTGACATACTTCCTTTGTAACTGCTGCTATCAACAAGTCATCTACATATTGTAATAATACACACTCTCCTGGGATAGACTCGAAATCTAGTAGATCTTGACTTAGAGCTGAACCAAATAGGGTAGGTGAATTTTTAAACCCCTGGGGCAATCTTGTCCAGGTCATTTGGCGTTTCGAGCCCGTTACAGCATTTTCCCATTGGAAAGCGAAGATACATTGGCTTTCTGCGGCAATTCGGAGGCAAAAGAAGGCATCTTTGAGATCTAAGACTGTAAAGTAAGTAGCCCCGCCCGGAATTAAAGCAAGCAGGTTATATGGATTGGGCACGACTGGATGTATACTAACAACCGCATCATTGACTGCTCTCAAGTCCTGCACAGGTCGATACTCATCTGTACCGGGCTTTTGAACAGGCAGCAATGGGGTGTTCCAGGGGGAAGTACAGAATTTTAGGATACCATACCGTATGAACTTATCCAGATAAGATTGGATGTTCTTCTTAGCCTTCTGCGGAATATGATATTGTCTCAGGCTTACTGGATAAACCCCAAGTTTTAGTTCGATTTTAATAGGTGGAATATTGCGGGCCAGTCCTGGTGGGTTGTTCTCTGCCCAAACTCCTGGTATATTAAATAAGGATTCATCACTCCTCGGGTTTTGGCTAGTCAATACTGTATAAAGTCGCCACTCTTCTTCCTTTGGTACAGACAATGTCATAATACCTGAGGGTCCATTAAACTTTAAGGATGTTGTTCCATTTGGTAGGAACGTAATCTGCGCTTGTAATTTGGATAGCATATCACGTCCCAGCAATTGGACTGGACACTCAGGCATATAAAGGAATTGATGTTTTACTACGTGGCCTCCCAATGTACAGAGTCGACTTTTAAGAACCGGTTTTTCAGCACTTCTTCCAGTTGCTCCTATTACAGTAATAGTTCTTCCAGATGGAGGAGCAACTTGATTAGTCACCACCGAATGTTCAGCACCAGTGTCGATCATAAACGCACTCCTTTTTCCCCCTATTGATACATCGACCATAGGCTCCGCTCGACCAAGGGGGATGGAGCCCGGTCGGTATCAATAGTCCTCCATGACCGTGTCAGCCAATCCCACAAAGTCCCTACCTTCTCTATCGCGGGACCTTTGCGCTGCTGGATAGTACCTATCTTCCCTTACACTTCCTCTGTTCCCATTACTCCCTCTATTACCATTACTCCCTCCGGGGCCTCCTCTACCTCTCGCTCTGCCTCTAAAGTTTCCGTAACCTGCCCTGGGTAAGTCTCTCTCATACTGCTCTCTTTGCGGACACTCGTTCCTCCAATGCCCTTCTTCCTTACAGTACGCGCACTGATTCCTACTCAAAGGCTCCCTATTCCATCTACCATCGCCTCTATCTGGGCCCCGTCTATCTACGCCTGCGATCGCTACCGCTAGCATATCTGCCTTTCTACGCATCTTGCGCTCTTCCTCTTTCTTACTTTCTGTTTCCCTATTCATATATACTTTGTTCGCTACCTCCATTAGTTGGGTGATAGACATACCTGCAAACCCTTCTAATTTCTGTAGCTTGCGCTTAATATCTCCGTAAGCTTGGCTGACAAAGGCGGAGTTTACCATTCGGGAATTATCAGCGTCTTCCGGATTAAAGGGGGTATACAAGCGGTATGCCTCCAATAATCGGTCATAAAAGACACTGGGCGCTTCATCACTTTTCTGAATCACCTCAACTGTCTTCGACATGTTAATAGCTTTCTTCCCTCCGGCTTTCATGCCAGCAATTATAGCGTCTCTATAGGCTTTAAGTTGAGCCATATCTGCGCCATTTACATTCCAGTCAGGATCGGTGTTAGGGTAATGTGTTGCGGCCCATGCTGCCGGATTGGCTTGATTTAAAGCACGGGCTCTCTCCTCTAGCGCCTTAATGGCCGCTTGGTTAATCCTTGTCCTTTCCTCATTATTGAACAATGTCATTAATAACTGCTGGCAATCAGCCCATGTCGGGTTATGTGTCTGAACTATCGAGGTGAACAGATCGGTCATAGCTTGTGGTTTCTCAGTGTACGAGGAATTGTGGGTCTTCCAATTCAAGAGATCGGTAGTCGTGAACGGGACATATACGAAGACTGGGTCAGCATGTGCCATTTGACCTGCGGCATCGATATAGGCTGACCCAGGATTCAGACGAAGAGGCATCTGATAATGTTTTAATTGTTGGGTACCGGTCAGTTGTCGGGTTAGTATGGGGCTACGTGGAGGGGCGTCAGTTAAAGGTTCCGGTCGAGAGGTAATAGGGCATGAGGATGTGGGAACTTGATTTTGGGAAAAGTTAGTGAATAGTATACTCCGAGCCGAGCTAGAAGAAGCTTGACCGGAAGTTTGAAGTGGCGCCAAATCAGGATATTCAGATCTAATGGGGGTTGGTCCTGGTTCCGGAAGGGGAGTTTTAATACGAGGGGGGGTGGATTCTGTACTGGAGGAGGAAGCGGAAGTGGATGGGGGCAATAGGGGAAGGGGTGCAGAGCTTCCTGCATTCGCGTCACTTCCTCTTAAAGGAAAGTAAGGAGGCGGCAAAGGGATCTCGGACTCAGGGGGCGTGTCCAAAATGGGCCTAACACCAGTCCTAGTGGACAAACAAGTCCTGGCCACCATGAGGCGACATTGCTCCTCGTGGCATATCCGGATCCATTTTGGCGAGTCGTTTACGGCCTGCCCCCAACAATCAATGTATGGAAACTGTCCGTAAAGTTCAGGCCTACCTGATACAGCCACGTGTACACGCTGTACCAGGGTTGGATCCAAACTGCCACGCGGCGGCCATGCCGCAACCAAAGTAGGCCACTCCCTAGTGCACAAAGTGACCAAACGTACAGGAGACATTTTAACCCCAAAATCACATGTTTTGAATCCCTTTTTAAAATTCTTTACCATACAACCTAAGGGATCCGAAATCGTTGACTCTGACGCGCCCATACTTATCAATGGAACGTCGTTGACAACGAATACTATGCACGCGTTCTTATTCAACAGTCACACCCGTTTCCTCTGGCAACAGCACCACGTGGTACAGTTACCGAGTGAAACGTACACAATAACACAATAATCACTCAGGGAATTCCCGTACACACACAGCTGTTACACCAGTCACTAAATAATCAATATTATGCCCTTTGGCGAAACTATACAGTCACCCACGCTATAATTCTCTATATATGAATTACCCGTCTATAACACACCCCAGTAACATCGTCTTTTACTAGTATCGGTTACAGTACGGTTAGCATAGGTCAAAGCACAATTTAAGGTCACAATACAATTATTAGTGGTTACGGTGTTAAACATGCAATAGACGACAATGATTAGTACTTATATACAGTGTCAGTAAATATACAGGGTTATGGTACCGTGCACTATGATACAGCAACACACTATTAACACTCTCGCTAGACGGCTGAGCTCGCGCTATCTAACAAGATATACACTTTACTAACAATCTTTAACACATTTACAATCCCAACTAAACTATTGGCCAGTACCTTGAATGGACTACCTAAAACTATATACACCCGTTTTGGTTAGCCACACTGCCCAAGCACCACATATAGCGAACTAGAGGGCGAAATTTACAAAATTGCCCTTCTAGTCTATTTACTCTATCAAAAGTCTAGTGGGTTCCAAATTTACACGCCTTCCCACTTAGCCAAGATAGGTTGAGAGCTAGCGAACCGAATTTACACAGGCGCCGCTTAGTCTCCCGGTCCCTCCGACCTAGCGAACGTAATATACACCCTAGAACGCTAGTCTAGACAAGACACCGGTGTCCGGCTAGGGCTATTTACACAGGACCCCGCCTGACTAACCAGATCAAACGGTCTTACTAAAGAGCGTTCGATCGAGCGGTGCGCCTTCGCTCCTTCCCTCCGACAGAGGGGGCAGATTCCATACACAGATTTAAACCCCTTTTGGGCCTACCGCACAATCGGTATACCCCTAGTGGGTCTGCCGTCTAAAACAGCAGTTGTCTTACCTCCTCGTTCCTGAACCTGAGTTCACACTCATCGACGGGGACACCCCAGCACTTCTTACGTAGAGGCCGATGATCTCCTGGACAACAGACCAGTGGCGCCGAGACGAAGGGAGGTCCACGCAGAAGTTCAGGGGTGCAGCCGTAGAGAACGTGGGCAAAGATAGACCGTCTCACGCCTCTGCCTCTCAGCTACCGTTGAACGATGAGCTTCCCGGCCAATGCACCAAATGATACCGGAGAAACTGACGGAAGCAAAGCACAGAGAGATGGACACAGGTTTCTTCAGGAAGGAAGAGATTCTTTATTGGATCACCGATCGGGACTCAGAGGGACTAATGTCACCAAAAATACAGCAAGTTCTGAGCCCTGAACAATAGTGCAGGCTCCCTATATAGGCACATAACTCCTCCCATATTAAGCTCCACCCGCACATTCTCTTGACCAATCATTACAAATAAGAATTAACTTCCTGCTTGACCGCATGGCTTGTCCAGCACAATGGAGGAGGGGAATACTACATCCTGTATTCTTGCACATGCTCCGTACACTACTGATCGTATCTTGCCTCGTGCAACCAACTGATCGATACGTCAGCATATGCACGTACACATGCCACGTGGTAATCTCGGCCTACTAAATTTATTTTTACCGAGATTCCACCACAGTTGGTGTTGATGAATAATGGGATGTTGGTGTTGATGAATAATGGGATGTTGGTGCTGAAGAGTGATGGGATGTTGGTGTAGATGAACTATGGGATGTTGGTGCTGAAGAGTGATGGGATGCCGGTGCTGATGAATGATGGGATGTTGGAGTTGATGAATGGCATTGTAACAAGTGGTTCAAGGTTAATACTGATTAAGGAATTGTTTAAGGTTATTTCTGGTTAGTAATAAATTTGTATTCATGAAGCTGACAGGAAGAAGTGTGTCAGGGTGACTTCCTAATTATTAAACATTGTGTAATGACCATAATATAAAAACTCAACTTGAAAAAAGAAAGGCAAGAACTGCATGTTCTGAGGGCCTAGCCCACACGCTTACCATCTATGTAAAGTGTGTAGAAAACAAAATATATCGGGATAGATATTTGTAGTTCATTTTATATATTACAAAAGATAATTCATTTTATTTATGCGCTGAGATCTAAAGCCTACCTTACATTTGTATCAAGCCTCGTCCATTCAGGCTATGACCCAGCGATAAAAAGCTGGAATGTGGAACTGGGACAGGGAGTATACCGGAGGACAAGTCCCCTGCCACCGAAATCCATATGCTTATCGTGCTTTTTTTTTAGAAGCCCCAGCTGCTTTCAATTAGCCGTCCATTGTTTACAGATTTCAGGATTATATCATTGTCTGTATATGGGAATAGTATCTGAGATGCTTGATCACTGCCGTATCCTGTTACAACCAAATGTGTCTCTGTTTAGGGATATTAGGGTGTGTGTGTACTTCCATAACAATCACACTATGGTGCCTTAGAGTGATGGGAGTGTGGATGCTTATATTGTGTGTTCATAAGTTTTATACGGCTGCCACAGGCTCTGTTGATTTAATTTCACTTGTCTGCAACAAACTTGTTTATAAATTGACCTGTCTTTAACTCAGAGGTGAGAGCACGTAATGTCCTGGTGTCAAGTTCAGGGTGGACAAGCCATTTTTACGGCTATGAATCTATAACAACAATGCACGGTTTGTGTGTAGCCAAATAATGTGTTCAAATCTGAACTGTGGTGAAATTATTGTGTT
Source organism: Pelobates cultripes (assembly GCA_933207985.1). Classification (NCBI taxonomy): domain Eukaryota; kingdom Metazoa; phylum Chordata; class Amphibia; order Anura; family Pelobatidae; genus Pelobates; species Pelobates cultripes. The sequence continues at coordinate 1,261,647 of OW240917.1, forward strand.
CCTAACTCTATAGCATTCCTTTAAAGTGGCCCACAAAGGTACTATAACCACTGCAACTCACAACCTCTCCCCCACATTTAAGTCAAAGTACCTCAAAATGACTTTACATATTCTGCATCCAATATAGGTTGTAAATGCTAGGGGTCAGTTTACTAGTACCACAATGAACTGCATAGTGAGCTGAACAACAACAAGCAATTTCTTTAACTGTAGAGAATAGCTAGGGCACCCTTAGCCAGTATTTGGTGGGGGTGGAGAATGGCATGTCCACCATCCTTGCATCCCTTTAAGGCACCTGTTTTAGTCTGCAGGAAGAACAGGTTTTTGTTTTGTATTTACCTGATTCTTCTTCCCTACATTTTCCACACCAACCTTAGAGGGGACACTGATCTTATCAATCAGTGTCCTCTCCCTAAGTATGCTGGAAATTTACATTGAACAAGTGTAACTTAGTCACATGTGAGCAATTGAAAGCTATCACGTCATCAAAGATATCGCAAGATCACTAGTATCAGTTCTGACCATGAATACGCTAACCGGTGACCACTTTCAATGAGAGTCTAGCAAAATAAAAAAAATACACAAGAGGGAAGATCAATCGTGCATGTCAGTGAGCTCCATTTTATTTATTTTATATCAAACCAGTTATATTTGATGGTGAGTAAATGGTTCATGACAAAGACAAAAAGAATTGTGAGCACACCCAAAAAATGCATTTTACATGAATGGTGCTGCCGTAGTGACCAATATTCATAGATGATACAAATTAAATTACGGCGCACACATAAAATTACACAAATAATCTTATAAGGCTACTTAATTCGCCTATCTAAGAAGACAAAATATGAGGATTCAGTTCCACCATATGGCCATATTGTGTTTAGCCCACCACTACTTCACAGTACCCCAATATCGGTGGGTCCTACACTAATTACGTCACAGTACCCTAATATCGGTGGGTCTTACACTAATTACATCACAATACCCCAATATAGGTGGGTCCTACACTAATTTCGTCACAGTACCTCAACATCGGTGGATCCTACACTAATTACGTCACAGTACCGCAACATCGGTGTGTCCTACACTTAATCCAAATGTGGGAGACATATAAATAGTGCTTATAACGAACCCCTTGTACTTCATATAGTATGTTCGTTCGCATTCTCCCAAACTCCTTGTGGGTTATGTAAACTAGCCCTTTTGCATAGTACAATAATTCGTACTCTCCCGAAATCCAAGCAGGTCGTGGGAAAATCAAGCGCTTTGTTGTTCGCATACCCAAACATCAGTCGAGACTTGATGAAGGATACAACAGGAATGCTGTATTATGGCCAAGTGGCCCACTTTTATATACAGACCCCCAGCATGGGGTCTCCAGCAAAAGTATAGGAAAACACGCCCAGGCGTCTCTGTGTCTGGGAGATAATTTAGTGTACTTTGCTTAAACTAATTACTTCCCAGGCACTAGAGGTACAATGTACAAAATATAAAACACCCCAAGACATACACAATATTGCTAGGGACCCCCACAAGTCCAATATTCCCAGATAGCCTGGATCTGAGTGCCCGAAGTGTCCAAATAGCTCTCTGATTCCACAAATACAGCAGAATCGCCACTGGAGTAAAGTATTGACCGACCACACACGTGGCGTCTGCCCAAAATAGTTCCATAAGAAAAGTGGTAGTGGTCGGTCACCTTCTGGAGTTCCAAAATGAAAGAAATACCGAACAGTTTCCCTGGCACATAGGTAGCGGTTGTTTGTCTAGTTTGTGTGTGCCTTTTCACCAAATAGCGCTCTCCTGACTTGTCGGGAATAGAAGAGGGCGTTGTTACGCAGTGTCTGGATTCCCCCATATTATTTTTACTCAGCTCGTCATTTACCTGTATGACTTCTGGATTTCACCGATCCAACTCCACCCATATGCCTGACGCCACGCGCTTCCCTGTCAAAAGGATGCCGCGGCCGCATACGCATTGCTTAATCAATTTGCCACTTGATATTTTATTACTTATTTATTGCCAATTGGTGCTTATCTGATCCTGACTACACTGACTTCTCCACTCCCAAACTCGGAACAAACTTGACCACGAATTCCTCCAAACCTCAGTATATTGCAGGCATCCTAAATCCTCATTAACATACTGGAAAGGACTTCCATTCTCATCATCCACAAAAATACAGTGTGACAGACCCATCTGTCTGGATTATAACTGCTTTGTTCGCCTGTTTTGCCGGTTACATGAATTTCCCCATTCGTATGCTTTATTTAAGGGAATGTCGGTTTTGTCGAACGAAACTACCGAACGGACGGCCACCCAGAAGAGAAGTGTGCTGCTGGTTAACCTATTGATCCCAATTAGAACATTGTGGTTAACCACAGACACTTCTCAATTAAAACCGAATGCCGGGTGGTCGTCGTTCGTATGTCGACCACGAGGCGGCGGCCATTTTGCCCATGCGAAAGACCAGCGGTGTTCGATTATTTCATGGATCTGAAAACGGACACTTTTTCAGCCGAACACCGCTGAAGCCGTCGACCTCCCCTTCTCAATCGACAAAAGTATACGAATGCCAGCTGTTCGGGAGATTCAACCACACGAATGGACTTAACCCAGATAGCCGTCCCATGGAGTCAATCGCATACAGAAGAACCGAAAGAGACTTTGACTCCATGGCGATTGAACTATGCGAATGGGATCTGAGCGCTATTCTCCAATAATGTGCACTCAGATCCAGGCTATCTGGGGATACGTGATACGAATGTAGTATGTTCGGCAGTTATGGAGTTATGGATTTTCATGTGTTTTTGTGACTTGTGTTTAAAATGGCGATTGCCTCTGCCCGGGGAGATAATTGAGTTACTTCCCAATTATCCCCCGAGCAGAGGGGAGGGAACTGTACTGCATGCTGGGAATATTGTGGGGATGTATGTCCAAAATGTCCCCATGTCCCTCTGTACTTTCAGTCTCCCATTTGGTCCCCTAGGGGAGTGTCCACCAAGTGGGAGACCTGCATAAATACCGGGCAGGTAGCCCACAGTAAATCAGTTCGTGTTTTACCCTCAAAGCGGAGCTTGGTCTCGTTATTGGGGGGATTTTATTACCGGCGCTTAGAGACTGCTTATTGGAATTCTTTGCCGCTTGGGAGGTATTAGCGTTCGGCTAATATTGGCAGTTCGTGGATTTGGAGCTCGCGAAGGGAAATAGCCGTACAGGTACCGTTCGGGACTTTGGAGTGTTCCCTAGCTGGCGGTTCGCATGGTTTTACTATACACGCTACCAGCCTACATTATTGCGAACGGGGAGCATTTACTGAACGGCGGTTTGTGCCTTTATTACTGGAGGTACCGTAACATACAGCTAAGTTCTTCAGTTAATAGGATTAATTATTGGATAATACCTTAAAGTTATTTAGAAGGATAAAAGGGAATACCAAAGTCTGCCCTCTGGGATCCACTTACTTCTAAATTGTTCTATTGGAAGTGACCATTTCAGTTGATTGCTCTGTGCATTTATTATTTACTGGAGTCTATATTCTCTGTGAAGCAATCCCAAGCGCAGACTGGGCCCCAGGAAATCCATTGCCATCAGGTTTCACCAAGAGCATGGGCCACCCAATTGGTCCATTCATTGCGGCCCCAGCGGTTCCTCTGCGCGGCCGGGGCCACACCACAATGCCGTCGGGCACCACGGTCTCAGAGGTCGACAGGGCAGCCGGGCCCCCTGTAGTCAGGTAAACACTAGCTTTATTCTCATTATATTTAGTAAGAATGTTTCACCATTAAGACGCCCGGGGGTTTACTCTGATAGTATGTGTGACGAAGTGTCCTTCGCCACTTGTGCCTGGAGGGGACTACTGGCTAGCCTCCTGCCTTCCGACTATGGCCCATGTGCTGATAGCTGTATTTTCCCCTGCAGAAAGGTTTATTTGTGTATTTCTGCCGGGACATTCTGGACTTTCAGTATGGTAGTAGTGCTATCCCAGATAGCTATGCCATGGAGCCCATTCGTATAATGAAAGACTATGGGAAAGACTTTGGCTCCATGGCGATTGAACTGTATGTATGTGATCTGAGTGCCATTTCGTAATAATGTGCGCTCAGATCTAAGCTATCTGGGGATATTTTGCATGTATATGTTTTATGTAGTAATTGTAACATTGTGTAATTTTATGTATTTTATTGTCTTTTGCTGCTATGTGTTCAATTATCTGTCATTGGAGATAATTGGATTACTTCCCAATTATCTCCAGGATAGAAGACTTTGTGGAACTGGACTTTCGACTAACTTTTGAACTAATGGAAGGGTTTGCATGATTTTTGGTTATGTTTATATGTAAAGTATGCTGATTGTGAATATGCATGTTTTATGTGAATATGATGCATATTTTTTTTTAAATTACAGTATATGTGTAAAAAGTGTATTTTTCCTGCCTTTGATAAATTACATTAACCCACTGTGTTCAGTAATTATATCACAGGCAGAGGGGAGGGATTGTATGTTGGTGCTGGGTGTGTTTTACGGTTTTCCTGTAAACGACTGGTTGTACTGTGTCCCACCCTGTGGGATGTCCCCTTGCATGTGGACTTGCATAAAAGCCAGTGTGTGGTCATTAAAATCAGATCATCTTGTACCTTTCTTGAAGCCTTGGCTCATGTTTGGGGGATTGGAGAACTACACTCTGGGGATTGCTATAATCACTATACTCCCCGGGGTATGATCACTAAGCTCTGCTTAGAGCTTGTTCCTGTTCCTGCTCTCTGGGGAAAGAGAGGTTTACCCACTGGAAGCTGGACCCTGGCCTTGGGTCCAGGGTGGGTGGAGACAGCGAGAACCCGGCTCAGCTGCATCGCTGGAAGTGGGGTCTGCAGTGCTGATGGTGTCGGTTGGAGTGCTTGGAGTCCTCAGCGAGCACTAGGAGCA